>JAEQML010067018.1:0-19463 GCA_016904865.1 Pissodes strobi
AATTGTAGCTTGAAGCCTGAATTAAAATGAAACCGAATGTGACAGTTTGGCAAAAATTAAATGACTAATAAAAAATTATTTCTTACCATTTGTTGAGTTGTTTGTCTTCTTTGGAGTACCATGATTGTTAATCTGGCAAGCACGAACTGCAGCATCTGATGGGGCACTGTGTGAGTAGTCAAATGGTCCGAAAACAAGTAAAAAATACAATAAATTCAATGCAAAAATAAAAATATACATTGTAAAAATCATATAGATACACACCACATAACAAGGCACTACAAAATAGTTATCTACTTCTTTGAACTCTCTTCCAATGATTACAATTTCATTTAATTGTGTAGCAAAATTTTCTATTTGAATGATAGCTCCACTTTTCAGACCGCAACAATTATTAGGTGAAGAACATTTTAAAGTGATATTCATAACATGAAATTCTGAATATTGAGGAGATTGACAGTTGAATACCAATGGTCCATTGCAATGTTCCTTTTGTGGCCCTTCAGTTTTTGATCTCCTAGACAATATAGTTTTATTTGCCTCTTCAAATTCAAAAAGTCTATTAATCAATTGGGCAATTTGGTTTCCTAACAAATTTCTTTAATGTATGTAAATAATTTTCAAATGGAAAAGCACTATATCTGTCTAGGCAACCAAAACTACGGACATCATCAACAACATGCAAAATATTATGAATATTATGAACAATATGTTCTACTCCATATAAAATTTTAAACGATTTAACAAAATACACATTAAGATTATGAGCATATTCAAGTTCTTGATTAGTAGATTTTGGATTACACAAAATAAATATAGACAAAAAAAAGCTAGAAAATGTTCATAATAATTCGTAGCCAAAGTACCATGCAGCACTAAGATCCCAGAATACAACAAAAATTGCCTAAGTTCAGTAACTTTCCATCTATGCGCTTCTTCTAACCTTTGTGGCTTACGACAAGACTCTTGAGGAATATTCTTTGCCGGAGATAGCAGTTTTTTTGAAATACCTGTAATTTTTATCGTAGGCAATTTATAGAGGGGTTTCCCATTAATCCAGAGATTCAGTAATTTTTTCATGATGCCTAACCAGTACAGATGCATGTAATCAAGTGGAAAAGAAGTCACTAGACCCAAGTTTGGAATTTCCGTTAAAATAGTTAATCCTGTATGATGTTCTTCTTGTGTCAAATTTAAAAAATCATTATCAGTTCGTTTATTAACATCAATATCTGGAAAACATACTTTGTTATTTATGAATTCCCCCTCCTATGTACATTTTGAGCAAAGGAAATATCCTGCATGACCTTTAATACATTTGACAAAAGACTTGGCTGGGGCATCACAAATAAAACCTTTTATCTTAAAGTGATAAAACTGTTTGTTACATATAAACCCATTATTAGTAAGAAAAATAGCATCATTGACAAAATCCCTTAAAAATACACAACTTTTTGGTTTTTCGTATCCATGATATAGCCCGATGGCTGTGACAATATTGTTGTGTGGAAATAATGACATTAGAATAGGATACAATTGACTTGATGAACTCCCAGAAATTGGCAATCCATCAATAAGAACTTCACATGTATTTCCACATAGATATTTTTTGGAATGTCTTAAAATAAAATTCAAGCCTTGCTCAATGCCTACGTGATGATATTTTCCAGGTTCAATATCTTTTAAAACAATGTGCCTAGGAGTTTTAAGTAAAGTTCTTGGATCAATCATGATAGGACTTTAAAATGCTCAAGAGTTGACCTAAAGCTATTCCACTAATCCTGTTCTGTACAGCCCAATCTGCAATTTGAGAGTTCAGGTTTCCCAAGAACTCGTTATCAGTACTTGAATTTGAATGAGTTATTGTGGGATCATTAACTATCGAACTCTCGGTTTGATGATTACAGGGAACAATAAATTCATCCGACAAGATCTCAAACGAAGTATTGGAAACAGAGTCTATTTCTGAATTTGAATCCTTATCGAGAAAACTTATTTGTAATACCTCGGAGCGTTTCCCCTCGAGTTCTAGCTCATTACTATTAATTTGTGAAAAAGTAAGATCATCTTGAGAATCACTTTTCTCTACGTTAACAATACTATTTAATAATTCTTCAGTGCGCTGGTTAACTTGCCGGTAAAAAGAAGTTCGTGATCGAGCAGACTAAAGGTGTTTTCGGCATTATTAACAAAAAATGTACTTACTGCAAGGGGCAACACAACACTTCACAAACGCAACACAGCCAGTATTCTATTTATAGATAAGATATAAGATATAGGGCGATATTATTATACAGCACAGATAGGTAGATTTTTATTTTTGCATCCGAAACTGAAGAAACGAGGAGGAATCTGATGAAACGAAACCAAACCGTAACAAAACCTCAACAAGTCAATAAATAACAAAACGAAACGATGGCGTCAGGTCTCGCGAAATGCGCGTATTGCCGGACGCGGTCGGTACCATATATGTAATACTCCATGGTCGGTACACGTCTGCCTACACCTAGTTTTCGACCTTCAGACCTGCGCATTTGGCGGCAGCCCAGTGTTGTTTTATTATTTCACTTTATGCATGGCCCTCCGGTCACTTCAGGGTCGCAACCAAATAAAACCAACCCAAACTAAGCCAAGGCAATGCCCAAAATCAAGAAAAAACAACTTTGAAAGTATACAAATTAGCACGAACACATGCGTGAAGGCTTAAAATTTGTGTACACGCGAATCAGGACACGACGTGCGAGTGTGTCGCCACGAAAGCCGTCTTTCTTTATCATTTTGCCGCGCTATTCAAATTTCAATTATTAGGATATAGTGGTCGACAAGGAGTTAGACAACAACACCTCTACACTTATTTAGTGGGTATTGGTGTTTGTTTACGAATGACTTGCCAAATAAATTATTGCATATTGATACATAATTCACGATGTGTTTCTTGGCTGAATTAAGGAGGGCTGGAAGAGCCCTCCTTTAGCTGAATATACGAGCAGAAAAGAGCAAGACTCGCTGTCAAAAAAATCACAACTGATTTCATTTCGATTTCCGTCCTACGTTTAAAGCCCAAAAAGATCCCTTTCTTGACATCTCTGAGACGTTACAAAAAATAATCCCAGAGACGTCGCAGTTGTTGATTAATTTGGGACTTTTATTATATAGGGGGGACATCCCAGAGACGTCTTGGCTGGGATCATCCCATTATCACGTATTCTTAGATTATTGAATCTTACTTGGTTTGTACTTTTTAATTGAAGAAATATATATAATATATACTGTTAGCTTTACTATATTTATAGAGTATCAAATTAGAAGAAATTGAGGAAATGTTTTCAAAATATAATCCCACTTATTCTCAGGCTATTGAAGAACAATTGAAGGAGGCCACAGATTTTTTATTTACTAGTGCGAAGAAATATCTGGACATTTTAGCAACAAGTTATGACTTTGATTATGGCAGTCCTTTGGATAAAGAAAGAATTAAAACGTGCGTAAGAACTATGGTAAGTAAAAAAGTAATGCAAGACTTTTTCATAAGACTAGTATACAATACTTCAGACATAACAATTAAGAGCATTTCAGCATTCAATAATTGAATAATGCTTCAAAAAATCAATATATCAGTATAGCATATTATTATTGCGGTATGCAATCGAATGCGAACGAACGGCAACGTTCCAATGTGTCAGCGGCTTTAGAAACGTGCAAGACATGCTACATGGGATTAGATGCCGTATATTAATTTAAAAACGCTTGAAACAAGCTATTCGACTATCGATAACTAAAAGTAAATACTTACGTTACATTTTTTTAACTTTTGAAGTCAAAGGGCATGAAGGCCCGGCTATTTACTATTTTTTTCGTAAGCAATAAAAATTATAAATTGATACAAATTATTACATACGCTGTATATTGAACAGCAATATGTCCTGGGATGACCACGTTGTTAACATCGCAAAGTCAGCCTCCCAGAAGCTTGGTGCGCTATTTCGCAACAAATAACTCTATACACCGCAGCAGTTGCTCTTGCTCTACAAAGCGCAAATAAGACCGTGCTTAGAATATTGCTCATATATCTGGGGTGCCGCACCAAAGCAGACCCTAAAGCTGCTGGATTCCATTCAGAAGAGAGCTGTGTGCCTCGTCGGCGACCCGGAGTTGACCTGGAATCTGGATAGTCTGGAACGCCGCAGACATGTGGCCGAGATGTCTCTGTTTTACAGATATTTTCACGGCAGATGTTCCCAGGATTTGGCCCGCCTCATCCCGCCCCAGGCAACTCCTGTCAGACAGTCACGACTAACGGCAAGAGCGCACCGGTTCGTCGCACAACTGGAAACACCTAGAACATCGCTTTACAAGAACTCCATTGTCTGGCGCACTGCATCACTGTGGAACTCACTCCGAGGACATCTGTTTCCTACTAATTACAACCTACAGCTATTCAAGAACCGTGTCAATCAACATCTTTGCACACACACACACCGCTTATCGAGCGCCATAGGATCTCTCCTTAGTGTGTGTGCCACTGCCATAAAAAAAATGTTTAAACCTATTAGGCTTGCTCATAAAAAACAAACTTCTTTAAATACAAATTATTCTGAAATAGTTATTTAAACACCATAGAGTGATGAATGAAAGAACAACCTCTAACATGGAAACTGGTGGGGACCCTTTGAATTATCTTAGCGACGTGAACGTTCCTTTGAGTTTTTACTTTCGCCCCATTTATGTGGCTAAAATAAGAGATGTGTTTTCGCAGATCAAGAATAGAAATTCTTCAGGGTACGTCCATAGGGGTGTTTTTTTTATAGACAATAAGCTTAAATTTGATGAACGCATTTCATCACTGGAATTGAGGACCGCGACGACGAGGATGGTGTATTTTAACTATTCGAGTCACAACTTCAAATTGTATAGTATTCTAGGGCTTTTGCAGCCAACAGTTGTTTAATTCGTTGTTTTGCAGAAAACATGCAATACCTATTAACAATAATATCTTTATTTATCCTTGAAACAATCTGTGATTCAGAAAAATCTTGTACTGAGGTCCCTGATCGATCACATAATTTCCTAACACTTACAAAAAGTCAATTATGTACGAAGGCCTCAAGACCTCTAATCGTTTGGACATTGAGCGCAGACGATTGCAATGGTCGCGGTTTCGGAGGAAAGTTGAGAGGGTCTTGGCGGCAAAGTCTTATTACAGCCTGGATGAGTATTATAATGATAGTTGGTAGTTGTTTTTGCCAGGTATTTTAAATTTTTTTCTTTATCTTTTATTTGCATTTTATTAGTATTTTTTACTTGTATTTGTATCTTTCTTCGTATATTTATTCTCACTTTTATTTTTAATTTATATTATAATACTTAATATTATTTTTATGCATATGGTGCTCCGTAGACGAGAGATTTGTTCTTCTTACAAAAAAGCACATATTGACTTTGACTCTGACTACGCAAACGGCCAGATGAATTGTTTGTCTGGCGGATTTTTGACCATTGCTCATAAGGTTGGGAATCATAACTCTTTATTCTAACCTGTTAAAAATCCTTCATATTGGGATAGGAAATTAGAACGGTTGTACGCAACTTAAGGCCTTTATTTAATCCTCATACAATCCTTCATATTATTACATAGCAATTTGGGTTAGTCAGAGTCAGAGATGCAATGGTCACACGGACACCAGTCTGCAAAATCTGTCTCTGTAAGCGTTAAAACCGATGTTAAAACATTTTGCTTTTCGCTTTTGTTGTTCAAAACTTCGCAAGACCAAAACCACAATAATTTTGTTTGGTTACATAGGAATCTTTTTACTTTGTCGCCGTATATTTTGTAACAATTCGATTTTGCCAATGTCAAATATTTTTGAAATTTCATTTATATGCCGCATTTAGGGAAAAAGATGCTGTATTTTGCACGCATCGGTTTTTTTAATTCTAAATTTATTAATTTGATCTGCTAACAATTCGTTTGAAAATGCTACTTTTCTAATATGAATTAACTATATTTTAAGTATAGGTTAGCTATATATTTGTATTAGCTTTTATAATCCGTTGTGACTATTTATTTTAGTTGATAAACGATGTACATTGTTATTAAGATAGCTTTGCTTGTTTCGTATCTTATTATCATGGAACGGCCAGCGAATCGATTTATATTTTTCAGAATTTTGTTAGTGACTGCTGCAAAAAAACGCTGCATTTGACTCGTTGATCCATATTTTAGTAGCAGTTTTTGTGACCTCCGTCACGGAGTAAAGATCACTTGATTTCAATGAATTAATTGTGGCCTCCGCCATCATGTTACCATTATAACAAGCGAGAGCTCGGTCGCTTAATATCTTAGGATTATTCCTTGTATCGAATCACTCGGCATATTTCCACCCATCACTACTTGTGACGTAGCATTTAATCTCGAAGGCAAATTGACGAAAGCGGTGGAGAGTCCTTTTTCTGGTTTGCTCGTAAGGCGAACGATCGCCAAGTGCAGTTAGAAACTCCACATGTAGTATTGTGATATAATACAACCATTTTGCCAGGGGACTTGGTGTGTTGTTTCTGTTGATGTTTTAACACGACCGATTTTTCGGGCTCTACATGCTATACTAGGTAAGCATTTTCTCCGGATTTCTTTTTCTATTGCCTGTGAAGAGCATCCATGCCATGATGCTAATGGTTTTTTTCTCCCATTATTTATAGCGGCTTCCACGTTCGGCATATAAGACCGAGACCGTCGAATCTCTCATAGTTGACCCTCACATCCAAGATTGAGGTAAATATCGTTATCTTATCTAACCGAATTTTTATTTTAATGTAACTTTAATTTGGATCCTATGGTGGGGTTTATATATTCTTTTGGGAGTGATTCATACCTATCATTGTATATTCAAGTTGTCCGAACCGTAGTATCTCTTTTATTTGCTGATGGGCATTGCAAGTCCATAGTTTTTTTCTTGTTGTCTGGGTAAATCTGTTTTATAAAGAAGATGTATTTATGCAAGAGGGTTGGGGGTCTATAATTTTCATTAAAGTAAGGGGGGCCTATGATTTTCATTAAAGTAAGGGGGCTTCGTTTAATGCGTACTGGATTATTTCAGGGTTTTTCTGGAGGGCCAGAAGCTTCATTGAAAGGCCACAACTTTTTCTGGAGGGCCAGAAGCTTCATTGAAAGGCCACAACTTCTTTCTGGAGGGCCAGAAGTTTTCTTCCCTGGAGGGCCAGAAGTCCGTTCTTTCCGAAGGACTACGACGCTTTACAGAGGGTCAGAACCTTTATCGAAGAGCTACAACTTTTGTTTCCCTCACTGGAGGCCATCGAGAGCCCATTCCTGGGTATCTATAAGTGCAGGCGCCTCCACCAGAGTTCGACGACTGGATTTGGGTATCGTACTGGAGCGTTATATCGTTTTCTTTTATTCATATAAATCAAACATTGAACGCCGAGTTCTGAGGTAGCTCATTGATTTTAACTAATTTAGTTTACATTGATTCACTGGTTTATCGGACCAGTTAATCTGATTGCTTTGAATTGTTTTCTCACTTTAATAAAAGTCAAGCGCTGGCTGGATAAGTTCATTCTTTTCATTCATTAGTCGAGTGATATAACCGCTCTGAATTTTATCTCTTTATCATATGAATCAAGCGACCACCATATTTATTTATTTATTTACCAATTCACTAAATGATTCACAAAATGAACATAGTTATAATTATAATATTATTATTAATATTAATTATATTAATATATCCTAAAGCTAAGATATATAACAATTGTACAATACTTAAAATAAAAGCGACCTAGCATATGTTAAAATCAAGTGGATAGGGGACAAGATACAGTGACAAAGTTAAAAGCCCAAACAGTTAGACAATAAAAAATAACGAGGATGATAGCTAGTAGAAGATATATGTATACCCATAAAAGGAATCTGCTCATTCTATACTTAACCTAGGTAGTCATTAATTGAATAAAAACACTTTGACAGAAGAAAGCTTTTAAGTTTACTCTTAAACATTCCAAGCTTGGTGCAGTCCTTGACTTCTCTAGGCAGCCCGTTGTATATTTTTATGCAGCCGTATTTTGAGGATGTTTGGAAGAGGGAAGACCTGTGTATGGGGAAGGACAATTCATTACCACGTCGCGTACCATACCTGCTGTGCTCACCAGTTTTTGGAAAGTCTTTAATATGTGAGTATGCATAGGTTGCACATTTATAAACATAGACTGATATCACCGTCAGAAGCTTGTTTTCTTCGAAGGCCTGTCGGCAGGACCCTTGCGGTTTCAAGTTACATATCAGTCTTATTACTTTTTTCTGCAGAACAAACACTCTTTGTATGAATCTACCTTGACCCCATAGAATTATGTTGTATGTCAAGTGCGGATAAGCAAGAGCATACTATGAGGTCAGCAAAGTTTTTTATCTACACTTTGCTTTAATTTAAGTAGGGCAAAGTATGCTTTATTGAGTTTGCCACAGACATGTTCAATGTGATTGTCCCAGTGTAGTTGACTGTCCAGATATGATCCTAAAAATTTTACTTCAGATTGAAATATATCCACCTGGATTTTGGGTTTTGAGTTGAAGAAGTGTACTGAGATAGTTTTTGAATCATTTAATAGTAGTTTGTTTCTGGAACACCAAGCACTCATCCCTTCGCATATCTTTTTAATTTGGGAATTTATTTCCTGTTCAGTTCTTGCTGCAATAGCCACAGACGTATCATCAGCAAATTTAACTGTCATAGCTTGCAGTTTCAGGTCATTTATGAACAACAGGAATATAAGTGGGGCCAAGACCGATCCTTGGGGAGTTCCCATGTTGATATCAAAACCATCCGACATCTCCTGGCCAATCCTGACTTGCAGTTTTCGACCTCTAAGGTAAGACATAATGAGATCCTTCGCCCGCCCACGGAAGCCGATGTTATTTAGTTTAGCTTCGACAAAGTCGAGATCCAGGGAGTCAAACGCCCTTGAGAGATCGAAGAATAGCCCAACCACTATTCTGTTGCTGTCTGTTCATTCTTTTGAATGAAGTTCAAGAGAGAGTACGACGCAGTTTCAGTGGATTTTCCTTTAAGGAAACCATGCTGGTCATCATTAATGATGTTGAACTTTATCAGGAATTTCATGATTCTCTCATAAAGCAATCTTCCTATAATTTTAGAGAATGTGCTTAGCAGTGATGCAGGTCTATAGTTGGCAATATCCTCATACTTGCAATAGTTTTATTCTAGTTTGGTTCCTTTATTAACCTATCAAGTTTTTTTGATCTAATCATTGTGTCCGCTCATTGCGGCATATTATTATTGCTACACTCAAAATCAGTGCAGCTATTAGCGCACGCATACCTAGTTGTAATTAGCTTAGTTAACGTCAAGTGATCACTTCGATAGGTAGTATTTAGTGCATTTAGTGGTAAGGCATACAGAACCAACTAGTGCCGAAACGTTGGTCATTTAGTAACAATAATTTAATAAAACGGTCGAAAAAGCTGAAAAACCTCCATTTCTAATTTATGCGTTGGATACGAAAAACTTCTACATACAGAACCAAGTATTTCTAACCGAATTGGTCTCTGTACAATCTTTATATTGTACTCTGTTTATTTTAACAATCATTTTAACAGCCATTTAACATTCTTTTGTCTTAAATTAACCATATTTCCATTAACTTTTTTTCCCTCCAGATAGACTGTGGATGTGTTTTCAAAAAAATAACTTAGTAGCAAATATAGTGTTCATCAAATTTTAGATGGTGTTTTCTTTATTAGGTTAAGTAAGATTTAATTAAATAGCATTATTTTCTTCAAAAAACACCCCAAAGTGCTTGATGAATCTGGTGACTTTCCTTATGAAGCTGTTAAAAGGGTTGTTAGGTAAAAGAGAAAAACTATTGTCGACTAAGAATGTCTCAACTTTAGAGATATAATCTGTCTTTCTGAGAACAACCAAACAGTTGCCTTTATCTGCTTTAGAAATAATAAGATTTTCATTTTTAATTTTTAACTTGAGTTTTTTACAAGTTTTGAAGTAAACATTAGAAGTACGAGTATTAAATTGTGGAAGGTTTTTTTTGGTATTGTGAAGAATATTCTGAAAATCGTTGCGGATTCTCTTCTTGATGTTGGAATCATTAGAGATTTGTTCGACCAAGACATCAAGTTCAGGAGGATATCAAGATCAACAGCGAGCTGCTTCTAAATAGATCATACATTCCTTTGCACAGGAGACTTCTTAACTAATGTTCTTTTGTGTTCACTTATATAAATCTTACTTACTGAGTGTTTTCTTTCTTTAATTTTTCTTTAATAGCTATCCACCAAGAGTATCTGATTTATTTTATCTCTTCACAGCTCATTTTTGGGTGGGGTCAGTCTTGCCCATATCTACTGCGCTGATTATAAATACCCTTAACAAAACTTTTATTTTCAATTTTCAAATAAGAATTTTAGCAACCCAACAAAGCGGGGGGGGGGGGGGGGGGGGGGGGGGGGGGGGTGCTAGTCTCGTAGATTTGGTCGGGCTGATGTCTGCCTTTAATACAGCTATTTTTTATAAAAATCTTTTGACTTTAGTTTTGCCTTCCAAATATACTATTATTCATTCAAGTAAGCACTCTCTTTCTAGTTAATACAATAACTTCTTAGGTCATCGTTTATGCTCTAAAATTATTTTATATACCACTGATTATATCTTTTGGCCTCATCTAGCTTAGTGTCAGCCAGTCTGTTCTCCAGACTTACTTTGTAAAGTTAGGTACTTCATTTGTATTCAGAATAACTGTCTGTATTAATTTACCATTTAGTTTCAAGATTTAAATTTACCGCTAATTTTTTTGCGGTTCACTTCCTGCGTCTTCAGAGTTTGCTTGGCAAGACTGTCAACTTCAACGACACATTTTGTCATTCCACGAAAAGCGTGGTTTGGGCATTGTCTTTTAATTATGTTACTTTTTAAAATGTGACTTTTAACTTTTTAATTGTGATTTGACCGTTGTTTGTTGGTGTTGTTTGTTTTCTCTTCGTTGATATGCTCTTCAGGTCCAATGACAAGTAAGTGTAAGAACCTCTACCATTTTCCTTTGTCTCTTAAAAATTCACACAAAAAATTACAACAAAAAAAAGCACCATTCTCAACTTACACACCTACTTTAATGCCTTTCAAATTTTCAACATTATCAGAATCCTTATATAACATTGTCAATTTTATCATTTTCTTCCTAAAGATCTCACAACAGCCACTTTCTTCGGCTAATGGGTGGTTCTTCTACTTACTTTTCAGGTAACACTGATGATGGCGTAGACCGAAAGCGCTCTGTTATGCTTTTATAGGAAGTCCTTTTGGATTAAATTTTGCATGGAATACAAAGTGTTTCAGTTAGTATGATTCATACATGCCATTGCACACAGCCACTACTCTTCACCTAAGGTATAAAAATAGCGTCACTGACCAAACAATAGACAAATTAGTAAAGGCCGATAAGGTTCTTTCGCCCAGTATCATTGCAGACATAGTTAAACTCTCATCTAACATGGCCAATAAAATACTGTCATTGATAGGTTTCGTAAAATACAACAACATTTATAATAATATGTAAGAGATGCAAACAGTCCTTGCAGATATATCTACAGGGGAAGGTCAACCACTCACTAAACGCAATTTATAAATGGCGTCAATAAGCGATGAAAATATTCCTTAAGCTTGGCACGTCACCCCATCTACCATTAAAGCCACGAACTTGATCGCTATAAAGATAAAGTAAAAGAGTTTCTGTAAATTTAACCCTTTCAGTTATAGTGTCTCAATTTATTACCATACAACGGAAGGGATGACGTTTGTAAATTTTTTAGTGCCATTAACGCGTCCGGTTCACTATATATTTGGCAAACGGCTATTTGAGAAATTGGTGGCATATCTGAATATCGCATATCTGAATATCGCATAAGTGTCTCGTTCTCTCGTTTATCATGATTAGCATTTAAAGATCCTTTACAGGCGTAACCGACTATATCAAAATCGATCTGCATGACCCTCCGCTCGCTTCGCTCGCTACGGGGGCTCAAGAAAAGGAAACTAACCAGGTGCTAACCCAAACTAACCCAAGACATACCCAAAATTAAGAAAAAACTGTTTAGAAACGTAATTTTAAAAAAATAATAAAAAAAACAACGGGGTTCGACCCCGTGCCGTCCAGGTGCGACCCAACTATCTAAACCTCTAGACCACGAAAGCTCTTGCGACAAACTGATTGAATTACGAAGCCATATTGTAATACGAGATGGATCGACCAATAGGAGAGGCCGATTTTGATATAGTCGTCTACGCTTGAAAAATATCTTAAAACGCACATGATTATACGTCCATTCCTTTATTTAACCTCACCAATCTCACCATACTGACAAATGCAAGACTTCTTGACGCATATAACAGTGGTTTTATTGTTTCCTTCGCCATTCTATCGGGAAAAAAGCATTTACAGCTGTCTTCACATAATGTGCATGATCGAATTGATCGATATTGGATTAACGTCTATGTTTGTAGTTTTCTTTATCAGGAATCATGTGTAAAATCGGTATTAGTTTTATGCTCTAATTCTGAAAGATCAAGTTATTATTGAAACTGGTTAGTAGTACGCGATCTAGCGACATGATGCGATTTCTTTGAATGCCGCGAAAACGGATTTAATAATTTTTCTCTGTGCCGACAGTATCTAACTAATTAAAGTAGGGTTCAGTATGTTAAAATTTAAAATATTGGACAATCTTTCCGAAATTGACGGTTAAGTATTGCTGTATTTTCATGAGATAAGAAATCTGTGCTTAGATTGGTCAGGGTCAGTCTAATTAGTTGGTACGACTGTCAAAAAACGGATTCCTTGATCTTCGATTTTTGAAAGTCACCTTTCAAAAATCATATTCTCGATTGCAGTGTAGGTCGCGAGTGGCAAGCTTTGTAAAACATCCTTGGGCAATTTTTCTACCGGAACGTATTTTGGAGTTTTGGACAATACGGTGACTGGTTATAGCTGAGTTGAATGCATAGGGATTCGGAAAAATCCCAATTATATGTTAAGAGTTTCTCTTACAACAGAGACTTTTGAACCGAAGTTTTCTGGACTTGTTTTATTACCGGACAAGCTTTCTTACGTACAGTTGGTTTCTTACTACGCTTTCTATGTGAAGAACCCTTCACCCGACTGTATTCCACTGCCTTGTTGCTTGAATCATATTATATACAGGGTGGCAACTATTTAATTGACCACTAGTGGTATCTTTTAAACGGTAACTCCTACGAAGATGGTTAAATTAGAGAAAAGTTGCCTTTTTTATACCCATTTAGGATCCGTCTACAGTGTTGTCAAATTCCGGTTGGTTTCTAAGATACAGGGTAATTTATGAAAAATGCCTAAAAATATTTCAAGTGAAGAGTAGTGGCTGTGTGCATGTATGAATCATACTAAATGAAACACTTTGTATTCCATGCAAAATTTTGCATGAAATACAAAGTGTTTCATTTAGTATAAAAATATTTCGTCGATTATTACAAAAACTATTAATTTTCGAGACACAGTTTAAATTCGAAAGATTTATATTTTTTTCTTCAAACGTCAGTAAATCTGTCATTACTCGACTGTGTAGGCGGCCGTGAAGTTTCGTTTTTCCTCCGCCGGAGCTTTACTTTTCACTTTTCCGCCGGCGGAGGTAAAAGTGTTGGATACAACGCAAACAGACAACAAAATAAGCGTCAACAACTCAAGAGTTATTAAACTAAAATTTGTATTTATCACTCAATTTGTGATTGCATTTCTAAAAATCACTAATTTAGGAACAAACTGGTTATTATTTAATCGAACTTACTCAATAACTGCTTATCAATACGGAATTAAAATGCAATCGAAGATGTAATTTTAAAAATATAATTATTATTGACAGTGTCCACTGACAGCTTTATGTTACATTACTATAGCAACAACCTGTGCCTATTCACCGACACCTCACCGGTCTAAGCCGTCTTGTGAACCCACTTATCTTTAATAATAATTATTATTACTATTAAAAAGAGATGTTTTTGCATTAATTTGTCGACATTTGAAGAAAAAACAGCATATTTTATTTGGAGGAAAAGCTACTTTTCATGGTTTGCTCTCTATTAAACACGAGCGCGCCATGAAGAGTATTACTTTTCCTCCATATAAAATAATATGCTATTTTCCTCTCTACAATATAGTGCCATCAAATTTCACATCCGGCGTTTCGTGTTCAGGCCACCACCATCAACTTAATTTTCTTAAATGCGGGCCCGGATTTTTTATTTCAGATATTAAGAACTTCTGTTGTCCCAAAACCAGTGATATTTGGGAGCCGCTGGATTCTTTTCTATTTCCAGCACTAAATTCTTGATTTGCCGAAGGACCACCTAACTTCTTCTTAGGAAATAAGACTCTGGGTAGGGAACTTATCCATGTATTCAGAGTAATAGTAACAATTCGTTGAAGAAACGAGAGGAATTAAAAACTACTGTCAAAATTTCGTGTTACTACAACAACCAACAACAATTATGTTGACTGTCGCCAAGCTAATGGATATTACATCCTTATAATCACTATCGCCAACCTAACTTAATTAATAATCAAAACTGAACATAAGCCGGCCACCTTGAAAAGTTGGCTTTTCAAAATAAAAATAAGCAAAGGAACTTATTAAATAATCCTAAATGTTCTTTAATTATTAGTCTCTATAGGAAACAAACATATTTTTGATACCGATCTCTTAAAAATGCTACCACTGGAGACGCGCACGGAAACTACTCTTATAACACTGTCCAAACCTGGGTGCAGTTCTACTACCCTGGCCATGCGCCATTGCAGAGGAGGCATATTATCCTCTATCAATATCACTAAAGAGCCAACCTGGATTGGTAAATTAACCTCAGTTTGCCATTTAGTCATTACTTGCAATTGTGACAAGTATTCCCGTGACCAACGAGACCAAAATTGTTGCAATAATTGTTGCAAATAATGGTAACTTTAGTATTCAAAACATCATTATGAGGGCTACATGCCAAAGAATCTCCTATTAAGAAATGAGCCGGAGTTAACGGCAAAAAATCGTCAGGATCGTTTGATAGTGGAGTCAAAGGCCGGGAATTCAAACAAGATTCTATTTGGGTTAACACTGTATACATTTCTTCATAGTGCAACAGTGCATTCCCTAAAATCCTGCGCAAATGATATTTAGTTGCTTTGACCGTAGCCTCCCATAACCCACCCATATGTGGAGATTTGGCAGGTATGAAATGCCAATTAATTTGGTCCCTTGATAAATATTCTGAAACGGATTTATTATGCTCCTGGTTAGAAAGCAAGTTATACAATTCAAGAAAATGCTTGTTAGCACCGATAAAATTCAACCCATTATCTGAATATATATCGCTTGGCTTATCTCATCGCGAGATGAAACGTTTCAATGCATTCAGGAAGCCGTATGTAGTTAGGTCATTGACTTATTCTATGTGCACAGCTCGAACAGCCAAACAGACAAACACACAGATATAGGTTTTTACGGTTTGACTTTTACGTCTTACCCCATCTTTAATATGAATTGGACCTGCATAATCTACTGCACATCTCGAAAACGCTCTGCTAGGAGTAACCCTAGATGCAGGTAGCTGACCCATTAGGAACTTTGAACGTTGCGGGTTTACGCGAAAGCATGTAACACAAGATCTTATTACTGCTTTCACCATATTTTTTTCATTAATTGGCCAATAGTTGAGACGTAAGATAGAAAGTAAAGTTTGAGTTCCTGCGTGGAGCTGCTTAATGTGTTCTGAGCTAACTATTAAATACGTAAGTTTATGTTTAGAAGGCAAAATAATCTGATGTTTTTGATTGTAAGAGAAATTTTGCGCATGAGAAATCCTACCTCCTACTCTTACAAGGTTCTCTTTATCTATAAAAGGATTCAAACTTAGTAACTTGCTTTTTTTATCTAATCGTTTTTTGTTTTTTAAGCATTTAATTTCTGATGAAAAAGTTTCTGACTGAGCCAGCCTAATTAAAAAATTTAGAGATTCTGTTAGTTCTTCGATAGACAAAGCTGGTTTATTTTATTTAAAGCTCGATTTTTAAACCTTAGAATATAGGCCGTTATTCTCTGTAATCGTAATAACGTAGAATATTTCTTAAAAATATTAAAGCTTAAAGATTCACAGCCAGCTAAACTAACTGAGGAAGTTTTGATTTCAGGAAGATCGATCGACTCTAAAATGTCAATTTTCTCACAAAGATTAGAACTGTTCATCAAAAGAGATGGTCCGTACCACCAAATATCCGCATTTATTAGCTCTTCGGGGTCAATACCTCGAGAAATGATATCAGCCGCATTATTTTGGCTACTAACGTGTTTCCAACAATTAATATCTGTCAATTCATTGATTTTTGCCACCCTATTTCCCACAAAGGTTTTTAACATACCAGGATCAATTTTGAGCCACGACAATACGATAGTAGAATCTGAAAATAAAGTAACTTCTGAGATAATTAGATCAAGTATTTCTTTGATATATTGTACTAATTTTGCCAACAAAAACGCTGCAAGCAACTCTAACCGAGGTAACGTCAATTTTTTGAGTGGAGCCACTTTCGATTTGGCACACAGCAGGCGCACAAATCGTTTTCCGTCATTATTAGTTGAACATAAATAAATAGCTGCACCACCAATAAATACGCTTTTAAATACGCTTTTATGTTGGCGTCGCAAAAACCAAAGATTTGAATTGATTTATAAGCTATTTGTAATACTAAACTTGTCTTCTTATTTGAATGACATTTAAAATAGGGACTTGTGACAGAAATTGTAACCAATATTGTTTAAGATTATCTGGTATTGGTTCGTCCCAACTAAGTCTTAACTGCCACAGTTGTTGCATCAGACATTTAGCCTTTATCAAAGCCGGCCCGATTAACCCTAGAGGATCATAAATCTGAGCTAATACCGATAATATTGAACGTTTTGTCACCTGAGAACAATGATTATAATTCAAGGCTATCATATATTTAAGAGTATCTAAGTTCGGATTCCATGCAATACCTAACGTTTTTATTTCTTTATTGTCTCGCGGTAAAATCAGTTTTTCATCCTTAAGTGTATTGTTTTTAGCTATAAAATCTAAAACTGAATTTTCATTGGATGACCATTTTCTTAGATCAAACCCGGCTTGGGAAAGAATCATAGTAATTTCTTGATAAATTTCTATAGCTTCTTGAGTTGAATTTACACTAAGAATTAAATCGTCCATATAAAATGAATTATGAATAACTTTTGAAGTTCGTGGATACATTTCCTGATGTTCTATTGCTAGTTGCTTAAGGCATCTTTGAGCAAGATATGGAGCCGTTTTAGTGCCATATGTCACTGTATTTAAAAGATAAACATTAATTGAATCCTTCTCATTATGACGCCACAAAATCTGTTGATAAGAACGATCAAAAGGATCCACTAAAATTTGGCGATACATCATTTTAATATCCGCATTTAAAACAACAGGTCTAAGTCGAAATCTAAGCACTATTGAGAATAGATCATCTTGAACGGTTGGACCTAAACATAGCAAATCATTAAGAGACACATTGTTATCCGTTTTAAAACTAGCGTCAAATACGACTCTACACTTAGTGGTTAAACTAGATTCTCTAATCACTGGGTGATGCGGAATAAAATATGACTGACTTTTAGCTGAGCTGTCTTCAGACAGAGTGCACTTAAATGTCATATGACCGAGCTGTTCATAATCTGTCATAAATTCTTTGTATTGAACACTTAACTTTTTATCACGTTTAAGCCGCGCTTCCATACCTAAAAACCGTTTTAGACACAATTGTTTGGACATTCCTAAATTTTGTTCGGGCGTTTGAATAAATGGTAATTTTACGATAAATTTACCATCCGAATTTCTTACTGTATGCATTTTAAAATGATCTTCACAATATTGAGCTTCTTTTGATAAAAGTTGTTTTTGCGGTAGTTCCTCGATTTCCCAAAATCTAACTAATGTTTCATTTAAGGTATCGGTTTCATTTTGTTGAATAAAATTACAAATTGATTTTCGCGAAATCTGTTTCACGCTTGAACCTAAATAGATTGATCCTGTTAAAATCCATCCTAATTGTATCTCCTGTAGTACTGGAGACCTTTTTCCTAATCTAATTTTACCTAATCCCAACAATTCATAAAAAAGATTCGCGCCTATGAGAATATCAATTTCTTTCGGTTCGTTATAATGTTCATCGGCTAATTGTATATTCGCCGGAATTTTGACCAATTCCGATGAAAATCCAACTAAAGGCAACTTTTCTGTGATAACTGGTAGAACCAAAAATGTTCGCTTCAAACGTGTTTATTCGAGATCTGATGTTTGTCTTAGTTTTAAATTTAATATTCGTGGTTATTTGATTTATCCCTGCGAGAGGCATATAAAAATCTTCACACCTTAGGTTTAATTTTTCACACAGAGAATGACTAATCAGATTCGACTGACTTCCCGAATCTAGAAGAGCTGTGCATGTATGATATTTTCCCGAAGAATCCGCTATCAATATGGTTGCTGTTGACAGGAGAACTTGAGACTGGTTCACCATAGCATGTGAAAGTTCATAGACATTGCCAACAATATTTCCCTTAATGGAACCTAAACTATTATATTCAGACGTTCCATTTTGGCCTAGGTTTTCCGGTAAATTTCGGCCTTCCGGTGTCGTCATAGGACCCTCGCCCAACCCGTTTTCCGAGCTAAATTGTCTTACCACGTGTGTGATACCTGTTTTGGGAGGAGACTGCGGTGTACTCAATTTTTTTGTTGCGATGTTGTCGTTTCCACTAGAAGCGTGATCCTTTAAACCTCTGTTAGTATTATCGTCATGTAAAATTGTATTATGTTTTAAGTTACATTTTCGACAATTTTGTGAAAGACACTGATATTTAAAATGCCCAGATCGTAAACAATTTGTACACAATTTATGTTTTATAACGTGGTTATATTTTTCATTTAGGGGTAAATTTACAAATTTAGAACACTGATAGATAAAATGTGTACCTTGGCACATGGGACATGAAATTCGTTCAAAACCTGCATAGCACTGTTGAGTCAAAGGAACATTTGATTTCCCAGAATTAGGAAAACCTTTTGAAAATTTATTATAATTTGAATTTTTCGGAAACCCACGAGGAATACGATTATTTTGACTATGCGATTCGCTGTATAACGCTTCAAGTGTACAACACTTTTTTGTTAGAAACTGTGTTAGTTCGTTTAATGTAGGCATTCTATTGTTATCTAATTTACCTTCCCATTTGCGCTTCGTTCTATCATCTAGTTTTTGCAAAATGATTGGAATTAGCAAAGCATCCCAATATGCAACCGGTAACTTAAGCTTATCTAACGCATTTAAATTTTGTGTTATAA
>JAEQML010067019.1:0-19463 GCA_016904865.1 Pissodes strobi
AATTGTGTAAATTATTTTGTAGCAGTTAGCTGAGGTGAATCCTGAGAATAGTAAGATAGATTTGTCTAGAGCCATTGAATTAGCAGATGACACTGTAACAAAAATCCCCGTCGAAAAGTCACTAGAAAGTGGCAGTTTTAGCGAAAATGAGGACATCGAAAGCGAACCAGAAGATCCATTTGCCGGCACTCACTCAAGTTCAGATCCAGATTATGACCCAAGTTCTCCTTCAGACACCTCAGATGAAGAATTACTCGCCTCCTGTAGTAGCAAGGAACAACTTGGTGAGGAATCTGTGCGTGAAAGTAACGCAGATGAGGAATTAGATGAGGCTGACGAATTTTTAGGTAACATATTTACGTTTTTCTTTTCTTTTCACTATTATAAATAAAAATACTACATAGGAAACTACAATTATTAACATTTTTTAACAGAAGCCCTGCAGACTGATGTATGGGTACCAATGGATATGGATAATGCGCTCAACATGAATGAGTACCCACTTCGACAAAGTATTAATGTGGATCCGATAGTGTGCAGTAGCCCCTTAAATACATTTAAACTTTTCATAGACGACGAAGTTATGGACTTAATAGTTACTGAAACAAACAGGTACGCTCTACAACAGATACATACTGGAAGTCGAGGCAACAAATCTCGCATCAAATCTTGGACAGATACAAACAAAGCAGAAATGTATAAATTCTTTGGCATAATTATATGCATGGGATTAGTAAGAGTTCCAACAATTAATCTTTACTGGTCGAAACATGACCTTTATCGTAATAAATATATTAGCTCGAAAATAACTAGAGACCGATTCTTGCTGCTTTTGCAATATGTTCATTTTAACAATAATGAAAATTTACCTGGATCCCAAGATCGACTTTTTCGCATACGACCTCTTCTGGATGTGCTAAATACTAGATACCAAAATATTTTAACGCCAGGAAAAGAAGTGGTCATTGATGAAAGCATGATCCCTTGGAGGGGGCGTCTAGGCATACGACAATATATTAAAAATAAAAGACACAAATACGGCGTTAAGCTGTATAAGTTGTGCACCTTAGAAGGCTACACCATAAATGTGAAGGTGTATTGTGGCAAGGAGGAAACTCAACATAATTCCAGTGACCCACATACCGTAAGGGTGGTTATGAACCTCATGGATAATATGCTCAATTCAGGCCGCATCTTATATGGCGATAACTTTTACTCAAGTGTCCCACTTGTAAAAAAACTTCAGGCAAAGAAAACTTTTTATTGTGGAACACTTAGATCGAATAGAAGAGGTCTCCCAACAGAATTTGTTAAGCGTGGTATTAAAAAAAATGAACTGATAGGGGTACATAATGGAAAAGGTATTAAGATAATAAAGTGGCAAGATAAAAGGCCCATTCTTATGATATCTAATAAGAAAGACCACGATATCAGCCTTCGAGATACAGGCAAAAAAAATAGAAGTTTGGAGCCAGTTCTTAAACCCAAATGTATAATTGATTACAATAATGCCAAAAAAGGCGTCGATCTGAGTGATCAAATGTCTTCTTACTATACATCTTTAAGAAAGGGACTCAAATGGTATAGGAAAACAGCGTTTGAATTATTATTAGGAACTACAATTGTCAATTCTCATGTAGTTTTTAATGAAGCTAATAAAAACAACAAGAGACTTAGCATGCTACAATTCAGAGAGAACCTAGCAATCGCGTTAGTGGAACAAGGCTGTGAGCAAGAGAATATAAGCACAGCTAGTACTCCTAAAAGGATACATACATTTGCTTTCGAGCAGGGTCCAGGAAGAAAGCGGCGTCGAAACTGTGTAGGTTGCTATAAAAAACTAAGAGCTACATTATCCAGTAAGGAAGCAGACATAAAAGTCACCAAAGTATCGAGTTATTGCGCCGATTGCGATAAAAATCCAGCAATGTGCCTCCCATGCTTTAACGAAAAACATAGTAAGATAGCTAAACCGAATTAGAAATTAAAATATTTTTTTTATTACATGCCCATGTGCTTATTATAAATAAAACACATTTGAAAATCATAAGTTACTTTTATTGTTTTTCCTTAAATGCCTCCAACTTTATTAACCTATTTTGGTCAAATCGTCTAGTTTATTTGTTTGCGGCTAGAGCCCTTTATTCTTGGTACAATTTATAAGAAAAATATAGAAAAAACATTCGCCGATAATTACGCTGGTTTTTACAAATATCAAAAAAAAAAGGTAATACCTACCAGGCACATGTGTCTGGTACCGGCACAAAAGAAAAGACAGTCACCAGACACATGTGTCTGGTCCTGCATTTTTCTACAAGACCCCTTTGACTGGTATCGCAGTGAACGTGTTAATAATTACCGAGGGCAGAGGTTCTGTTCCAAGGGCCTATGGGCCAGGCAGACGTAAACTGGGCCGATAATAAAATTGGGGTCCGTATATTTCGTACATTTTTAAAACGGAATACATTTTTGCATTTATTATAGTGATCCGCAACTAACGTTGCTGGCTGCTGGTATATGATATAGGAGCTTTGTTTGTTGTTAGATTACTATTGTTAGCTATGACCTGTTTATAAATTGACGGTTGTTATTTGTTGTATTGTTGCCAATGTCAAAACCTCTATTGTGTTTCATGGCTGATACGAATTATGGGTTCTTAATAAAAGTCCCTTCAATAGTATACCAAGGGAGTTGGTTAGCGTAACCAAGACGTTATAAACATATTAATTCGGTCAGAAATAAAATATTTAACATCTCTTTTAATAGTAAAAGATAAGAATACTAAGCGATTCTGTATCCATTGTATACAATATACAGGGCTGTTGCATAAGTTTTTATAAACATATATTTTAAAACGCTCGAATGCGAAGATACTGTATTACTATAAAAAAATATATATAATTTTTCAAAAAAGAGCAATTTAACTAAAAGTTTGTAAACATTATTAGTGCTTGAAGAACTGTATTTTGCAATAATGTTAATTTGTTATTTTGACCACAGCATGGACGTTAATACAGGGTGATTCAGTATGCATTCGTTAAATATCAGGGGTGATTCTACATTCTACACAACAAAATATGAAAGGAGCGGCTATTTTAATAATGATAATTGGATATCTGAAGCCCTAGATGGATTTTTTCAAACCATATTATATGGTATACTTCTCGCTATTTTTAACGGTTTTCTTGATTGACTTGTGTTGCTTATTACCTGCATTTTCAAGATATTCTGCCACGTTTAGAAGTAGTTTTTTAGAGTAATAAATTTTAATGTCTTTTCATTTTTACTTTGAGCAATGTGTCATAGTCAATTTTGGCATAATCAGCTATTCAGCTAAATAATTATTTTCATTGCTGTATAATATGTATGGTTAATGGTACGACATCGAGTTTTCTGAACTTCTTATTTTTCATTGTATTATTTGTGTTCCATTGGAATAGAAAGAGATGGACTTTTCCACTGGGATAATATTTTTTACTTTTTATAAGTAGTTGGCAGGTGGGTGGTGGTAAAGTTTTAGTTATCGATTGATTAATTATATTGTAAAGGACTTTGTGACTGGCATTACTGGCAACTTAAATTTAGTATCAACTAAGTAGAGGTAATGCATTTACAGTATTGCAGTTGTTACATGTTGTCGATCTCGGTCGTATCATCGGAAGTTAAAGGGGCCGAGGAACTCCCAGATCCCTTTCATGCTTTTGATGAAGAGGACCCAGATTATAATCCAATGGACAAAAATGAAAAGCAAAGCTCATTAAAAGACTTTACAGATACAGATAAAACGGGACCAACAATCGAAAGTAGTTCTATTCTGGAAGTTATTAGCAAAGTAAGTGTGTTAGTCTTAGTGTGCATAGCTTATTTGATAAGATCTAATGTAATTAAATAAAATAAAATACTTAAGTATGTATCTAATGAAAGACAAAATATTCGACAGTTCGATGTGGAATTAGATTTTAAAAATTTAAGAAATGTGTACAGACTTGTCAAGAAATTTCACACCAAAATTATACTTCTTAAAATTTTGTTTTTTTTTACCACTAAAAAGAAAACACAAAGGAATAAATTTTACTTTTTTTTATAGGTTACTAATGATGGCCATATACAAGCACAATGCCAACTTTGTCTGCCAAGCCAGATACTAGTTAAAGGCCTTTGACAGTAACCACCAACTTTATGAAGCATTTGAAAAAGAATCATTTAGATACATTTGATTCTTACACTCAATATAAAAAAGAAAAGAGTTTGAGTCATGGGAAAAAGAGAACATTTTAGCTGACAATAGTGATTCCATTAAATTAAAAAGAAGCAAAGTAAATTACCGTTTGGTGGAAAACTTTCTCCAAAGTCTTTTGATGAAAGAGTGGCGAGATTTATAGTGGAGACGATGTCACCTACCTATATCTATAATATCACATCAAAGTTTTCAAGATATGCTTGAAGGTATGGGGGTCTCCGTGATGGACAGATCAGTAGCGGTAAAAAAAATCGATACCTTATATATGAGTGGGTCTCAAGATATAAAACAAAGAATTGCCCAAACGGATTACGTCTGCACCACTGCAGATATATGGCCTTTAAAGACGGGTAGTTTCTTAGGCGTCACATGCCACTGGCTTGATGAAAATTTAACCTTAATGAAATTGTTTTTGGCAATTCAGTTCCGACAATGACGTCAGTAATGCAAATACAGGTGTAAGATTTTTACCGCGGCATTTGCGATGTGCGTACACAGAAAAAAATGTTCTGCCTGCTATTAATGTCCCACGCTCATTAACTGCATAATTATTACGATAATGTCCTTTTCATAGTATTAATGTAATCACAATGTTGTCACAATGTCTGCCTGATCATTATCTTAATGCAAAAATGTAATTATTTTTGAGCCAAAATACATTAAGATGATGATATTTTACATTAATACGATGATTATTCTTATTAACCTTTAATTAGTGGCGTCCGGTCTGACAGACCGACTCACCCAAATTGTTCTAACAAGAAAGGTGGGGGATCAACTGAGGCGGAGTATATCCGTGTAGCTCTCGATAAGCGTATGTGGGATACACCGCGTCAGTAACAGCGCGAATACCTTGAAGAGTGCACGTGTTTTTTTCGTTTGCGGTTTGAGAGACCGACGTCACTAAAATGATTTTGCAAGACTTCGCATATACCGGGTACGTTTTATTTGAAGACTGTGAGGCTGCTTTTTTTATTTTTTGTTCTTTCCTAGAAATGGATTACGAACGGAAACAGCAGCGGCGCTTAAAATTAATGGAAGAAAGTTTCCCGGAATTTGACGATGAAGCTGAAGAGGATGAAGACGCAGTAGAAACCAGAGACGAAGATAGTGAAAGCGAACAGGAAGTGGACAGCGACGTAGATGCGGATATGGCAAAGGGGCCTTATCTTCTGGGAAATGATCGTACAACTAAATGGAAAAAGCATGTTATAGAGAAAAGCAACGTTAGAACAAGATCCATTAACCCATTTATTCCCATGGTTGCGTTAACGCAACATCAAGAGAACATTTTTTGGCACTATTTACTAACATTCTTGGTAAAATTTAACTGGTGTGACTTTAATAAAAGTTTGGTTTAGCTATATTTGTGTTTTTGAATAGAAAAAATTTCACTTGAAGTTTTTAAAAACACGTGACAAATCTGCTAATTTTTCTGAATAAAGACTCACATTACAAAATACTTATTTACAAAACCACGATTTAGTTTGTTAAAAGTATTATTGCTGTTCGAAATGAAAATATTGTACATACAAATAAATTATGAAAAAATAATAAAAAAAAATCATACGAAATGGCATATAATTGGTCTTAAAATGTAACGTTGCGATAACGCAACATTGGGACAAATAGTGATACCATTTTGAAGAATGTGTTTCTGTGTAAACCTGCCTTTCGTTGGGCAACGTCAAGCGGTTGAATATTCGGTGTATTACGCAGTTTTATTCTGCTTAGTCCCTTCTGTGTCTCTGACTGAATCTAGTTATTTGTTATGTTGATGTGATTCGCAACGGTTCAATATTTTAGGAAGTTATTTTCAATGGTATGTACAGATTACAAATTTTAAAATAATTAGAGTTTTATTTCGACAAATATTTTAGAGTTATGGAAAAAAGCCTTTTGACTCCAGACGACCTTTGACTTTGAACGAGCTAGAAGCAGCTTTAGAAGACTTCGACCTTGATCAAAATGAGGAGCTCGATATTTGTTATATACCTCCCGATGTCAAGAATCTAACAGACGAAGAAGACATAGACGAAAGTCTTATGGATGCTGCCGAAAATTTGCCGTTAGATCTTGCCGGAACATTTGAGAAAATGCATCCAAACGATGAAAATGAGGTACAAGAAACGGGCGGTCATACAACAATACTTCTACCAAAGCCTAGAAAATTATCAAAAATTTAAAATATTATATGGTGACTACGAATTAAGTATTACTTCAAACGAGGAAAGTGACAAAAAAAAAGTTAGTGAGAGCCTACACGGAAAGTCTGTGCTGGAGTTTTTTCTTGAAATGTTTGACCAAAATGTTATGCGGTCGATTATTTTATATTCTCTAAAATATGCCAGAGATAAAAACCGTCCTAATTTTGACATGAACCAAAGCGACCTTGAAATTTTCTTAGGCATATTGATTTTGAGTGGGTATCACACACTTCCACAAATAAAACTGTACTGGTCATCTGATAAAGACAAAGGGATCCCGTTCGTAAAAAATGCAATGTCCGATTTCTTCAAATAAAACAGAATATCCATCTTGCGGATAACCATCTGCTGGAAAAGGAAGGTAAATTTGCGAAAGTTCGTCCATTGATAGATCAACTAAACAACAATTTTATAAAGTCTGGTGTTTTCATGCATAATTTATCAATAAATGAGCAAATGATACCATACTTTGGCCGTCATTCGGCCAAAATGTTCCTAAAAAAGAAACCGGTGCGTTTTGGGTTCAAGATGTGGTGCCTTACATCAAAGCTATGGATATTTATACAAGTTCATGCCTTATGCTGGATATCCACTCACCAAGCAAATAAAGAATTTGGGTTAGGTGAAGAAGTTGTCAATCTTTTGAAAGTTTTGGAGAACAAGTCGGTTTTGATAACTTTTTTACTAGCTATAAGTTATTAGTACATTTAAAGCACGAAGGATATTTTGCTACTGGCACAGTACGCGAAAACAGGATGCTGAGGTGCCCACTGCAATCTAGCAAGTCTATAGGAAAAAAGCCCCGAGGCTCGATGGACTTGTACGCTGGAATGATAATTCCGTGGTTACGGTGGCAACAAATTGTGAAACAATACAGCCTACGGTTTTTGTCAAACGATACAATCGAAAGGAGAAAAAAGAAACCTCCCTAGAACAACCACATATGATTGCCCAGTACAACAAAAACATGGGTGGTGTGGACTTACACGATAATGCAGTGGCAAATTATCGAATACACATTTGTGGAGAAAAATGGTGGTGGCCACTATTCATCAATGCGATAGACTCTGCTGTGGTAAATTCCTGGAAGTTGTATAGGCTTGTATATAAAGAGAATCCTATTTCGCAGTTAGATTTCAGGTCTGAGCTTGTACGGAGCCTTATTAGTGCCAATAAATGTAGAAGTGAATCTCAGCGGGCTCGGGGCTCCAGTTCACGTTTCGACAATGTTGGACACATAATTGAAAGAAATGATGAAAACTGGAGGAGGCGTTGCAGGGTATGTCAAAGTACCACTGTTTTTCTTTTTAAAAAATGTAACATACCACTGCATTCTCATTGTTTTAAAGTTTATCACGAATAATAGTATATTTTTGATGTATGATCCCAATGTTGCGTTAACGCAACGCGAAGAATAAATAAGAATTCATGTTCTGTTTTTTTCGGTACCATTCCTGTTTTTTAAGCGAAAATATTATACAAATAATTGTTGAAAATACGAACAAATTTATAGAAAAGAGTAAAGTAAAGTATGCCCGGGAACGAAACTGTAGGCCGACTAATGTTCCTGAAATAAAAGCGTTATTTGGATTATTGTATATTGCAGTCATTAGAACAAAAAAACATGTCAACGCAGACGATTTATGGACGACAGATGGAACTTCAATGGAAAATCTCAGGCTTACCATGTCGCTTTTTAGGTTTCGTTTCTTGCTAGCCCACATTCGTTTTGATGATAAGGACAGTCATGAGGAAAGACAAAAAAAGTGATAAACTCGCAGCGATCAGGGAATTATTTGACAGTTTTGTATCCAATGGTAAGAAGCCTTATTCATTGTCAGAATTTACAACTATTGACGAAAAACTCGAAGCTTTTAGAGGAAACTGTCGGTTTCGACAATACATACCGTCGAAACCTAATAAATATGGAGTAAAAATTTTTGCATTGCATGCTAAAATGTATTATATAGCTAATTTGGAAGTATACGTTGGAACTCAGAATCCCGGTCCATTTCAAGTAAGCGACCTTCCATATGACATAGTACGACGTTTATGTGAAACCATATCGGGAACGGGACATAACGTGACAAAAGATAATTCCAAGAAGTTATACAATACACTCCCGCTACATCTTAAATCCATCCCTACATTTGCTAAATTTCGTAACGAAAGCTTACCTACTAGAAAGACCTTATTATTCTATAAATGAGTTTTGAGTGAATTAGATTTTATTTTTTCCTCCATTAATTTTCTTGGGCTTCATGTGCGGCGGTGAAATTTTTTTATATTATATATATTTTTTATAATAGGTATAGGATTATCTTTTTGACGAATTAGTGATTTTTCGGATATACGGGCATTACACAAAATTAAATACCAAGCTATCAATTTTAGTCATGTTTTGTTTACTTTTACTCGGTATTTTCAACTCTGCAGCATATGCACATTGCCTGAGTCAAGTTCAGCGACATGACCTTCCTTACAACAGCATGCTTCGTTATAATGTATGTTCAATATTTTGATAACACTGGGTTTCTTTACCCTTTGTTTTGTGTACTTCCTGTGGATCTAGTTCAACTGCTTATGATGTTCTGTAAATTGTTTTTTTTTGTTAAATCTGACCAATTTCAATTTGAAAATTGCTTATTCTATTTTTATCGTATATATATTGTATATATTAAGTTTTGTTTTGTATTTGCCCTACTATGGTTAGTTTATTTAATTTAGTTCGCTTTTTCCATAAAATTTATTTGAATTTTTCTATGGCAATAAAGCATACAAAAAAAAAGACAATTGGTTCACAAGTGTCGAATTAGCCGATGAACTTAGGATCAACTATTGACTAACCCTATTAGGCACCCTTCGTAAAAATAAAGTTCAAGAATACCTCCACTACTGATTCAAGGTAAAATTCGACCACAGGGATCAAGCATTTTCGCTTTTCGAGAAAACTCCACCTTAGTTTCATATGTACCTAAGCCAGGAAGATTTATTTGTTCTCTTGTTGTCTACAATGCACTTCGATGACGCTTTAGATAAAGAAACCGGAAAGCCCGGGATGATTATAGATTACAATAAAACAAACGGGGGCGTGGATACGGTCGACAAGTTATATTCGACGTATAATTGCGCAAGACCTTCAAGATGATGGCCAATGGTGCTTTGTTTACAGCTTGATGAATATTGCTGGTATCAACGCCTTCATAATCCATACCGCAAATAATAGGGAGCAAAATATCACTCGAAAAGATTTTCTTCAGCAGCTAGGATTCAGTTTACTCTCTGAACAACTTCGGATTCGAGCAGCATCTGAATATATTCCAAAAACCTTGAGAAATCGAATATCAGAGGTATGTGGTTTGGATCAAGTCCGCCAAGATGATCCAAGAGTAGCAGTTATGTGACTATAAAAGAACCGAAAAAACACGATTTAGTTGCATAATTTGTAAAAAGTCTTTATGTTTAGAGCATATTGAAGTAATATGTGAAAGTTGTTTTACAAACATGGATATTTAACTCAGAAATTGACCTTTCTTATTAATATTTAATAAAATATCACCTTATATGCTCTAAAAATAATTTTCGGTCTGTCACTAATGTATTAGAAATTGGGCACGCCATTAAAGGAAGGTTAAACCAATAACCTAGAGGACATAAGTTAATCATTGTCAATGTTTATAGATTAATACTCTAAAGTACTAAATGAAAAAACCTTTGTATTCCATGCAAAAATTTTAATCCAAAAAGGACGTCTAATCAGCGTAACAGAGCGCTTTCGACCTTAGCCATCATCAGTGTTACTTGTCAGTGGGAACAAAAGATATCCACAAGAGGCACAAACAACATCAAAACGACAACGGTCACATCAAAATTTAAAAAACACTCTACATTATAAGAAAGGTTCACATAATTTAAACATTTAACAAATTAAAGCCAGACGTGGAAACCACGCTTTGATGGCTAGAATACTAATTTTTATAAGTTTTGAGGTGTTTAAAATATATTTGCAGTGTTAAGTACGCATAATAACGTTTATCTGTGTGTCTTGTGTGCAAAATTACACGTTTTCTATGCGAATAAACGTACGTTCTTTGATTTATTTGCAACATCCTATTATATTTTGGATTAAATTTGTCAGATGTGTTCATTTCTCAAGAGTACGCAAGCATTTGTTCTTAAGAGTACGCACTGCGTACTCTTTGGAAATATTTAGAAGTGGATGTCTTTAAAACCCTTTAATAGGAAAAAATGAGGGTTGCCCTTTTTTCCGAAAATGAGTAAATATTACACAAGAAAGTCCAACAGGAAATTAATCTTCACTGGACTTGATGACACAAATTAGAACCGATCTAGAAAATGGTAAATCGAAGCAAAAATAGTCAGAGAATTGAATATTAATGAGGCGACTCTCCGAAAGAGGTTGAAACTTGGAACAATTCCAGAGTCACATTTGTTATTTCCGCCCTAATTGCATCTTTTATCATATCTCGTTTCTCGTTTATTACTGATTCCACGGCTGCAATATACTCATTGACAGGTAAGTCTTTCTCCTCGTTAATATTAAGAGAAAACTGCGGCCCGAGGGACAGCACCTCTGCTACCTCATTTGGTATGACGGTATCAGAGATATTGTCCAACCACTTGGAAGTGTCAGTTGGTGTTTCATTTTATACTATGCTTTTATGAATTAAATTATTTAATTTTTGATATTTAATTTTTTAATACAGCTCTTCGTATTTTTTGTTTTTAAATTTCATCATGAAAAAATCAAACGTTGTTTACTCGATTACATTCGCTGATTGTCCAACAAAATACATTGGAATGACCAGTCAACGCCTTAAAAATAGCTTAAACGGTCATAAGTATACCAGGAATGCGTCAACAGCATTACACAAACATGAACAAGACACGAAACACACCTTCAACTATGGGGATATGAAAATACTCAACAAAGATCGTAATCATCGTAAACTCGCCGTTCAGGAATTGATTGAAATAATGAAAGATGTAAATGCAGTTAACGATAGAACAGATATAGGAAATCTAAGTCTAATTTATAACAATCTCCTTAATAAACCATAATATAACTATCTTCTTAAAAATTCACACTTTTGCAAATAAATCCAACAATAATAATTATGAATTTTTTTTTAATATGTTGTGGAAAAAAACCTACAGTTCCTTTTTTGTTTATTCGTCTATATTAATAACATCAAATATCGAAATGATACACACTGTTTAAGTGGGTGAAATGAGATTTGCTTCAAGGTGCGTATTTTGCAATTTAATTGTATTGTCTGTACCAGTGCAAATAATGTTTTCCGTTTGTCTATTTTGTTGATTGGTGTCTTTTTTAATATACAATATTATATTTTAGCCAAATAAAACACATTTTTGAAAATGCCCAGAACAATGGGCGAAACGTCAAATAAATAATTGCTTATAATTTCACGATGACCTCATACCAAGAAATTAGCAGCCCTAATGCATCCCGTAACGACCACACAACAGAAGAAGCCAGCCGATAAGAGAAATTATAAATACCCCAATGAAAGTATTTTTAAATAGATTCGTTTAGCACATTTCTTGTAGTCACTTTGCTTGTTTTGAAATTGTCTCATTGTAAATCTAGTTCAATAAACTGTTTTTTAAAAGTAGCTTCGCAGAGTTTAACATTTAATTGGCGCTGCGAACAGGATAGTGCACGAGAGCATTTCATTTGTTACTCGTTATATTTTTAAATATTTTAGCACTATTTACGAAAACTCATACTCTGCTAAACTGCTTTGAAATACGATACTGTGAAGTAAGAAAATGTTCATGTAAGTACAACTTTTATATACTAAAGTGTTTCTTAATGTCCAAAGCTAGCGGTATTCGAAAACGCCTATTGAAGAATTTTGACATTTCACAAACTTCCGCAGATTACATTGAAACTGACGATTTGAGCACTTCTGCTGTTCCTTTGTCACTATCTGAATCCCAACTTATCGAAATAAAAAATCAAATTAACCCTCCTACCACAATGAGCTTCTCTGAAATAAAAGATTTTGGAAATACAATTACGCCATTCTCAGGTGACTCCGATCTTTTAGCCAGTTTTATCTCTACGGTAGATGATTTTTATTCCCTTTTCTATGCTAATAGCAACGGAATCCAAAAGAAATATATCTTACAATTAATTAAATCTAAACTAAAAGAGGATGCTTCGCTTCTAATATTGAGATCAAATCTTAATACTTGGGATGAGATTAAAAATCTTTTATCTCAAAAGTATGGTGATCCAATATGTGTAGAACTCCTACTTCAACAGTTAGATATTATCCACATCGAAAGAAACGAAAAACCCAATGATTTCGCAATTAGGTTAAAAGACCATTTAATGCGAATTAATTGCAAAATAGTTGCAGAAAACCCTAACGATATTAACCAACAACGTTTCATTTCCAATATAGCGGAAAAAAAGACTATTTTAACTCTAGTAGCCAACATGCCTTCTAGCCTTCAAATCAAATTTGATTTATCCCCTATAGAAACTTTCGAAGATGCCATCAAATTCCTGCATACACAGGAAATAAAAGAATATCTTCGTGAAAGGTACAATCGCCTTCAAAATAGACCTATACCCAATGTCTCAAAACCCCCAATCCGAAATAACCCTAAACCTAATTACCAACCTCCGATTCGCTACCAGAATTACACACCTCATAATAATTTGAGACCCAACTTTAATAATACACCTCCACAATTTCGAAATGATTTCCAAAGAAATCAATCAAACCTATTAATTTCAATACCCGACCCGTTCAAAGAAAATATTTTACGAATGATCAAGTTTTTGGAAAAAATCCAAACGCTTTCCCAAAAAATACTAATCAACCACAACAGAACCCTACTCCTATGTCTGGTGTTAGTATTATTCCCAAAAGTTCTCGAAATCAACATATTTCACAGCCATATCGCTCCTCGAATTATTTCCAATCTTCCGGCCCTCGAAACTTTATCGCTGAAGAGCTAACAAACGCCGAGTGTCTCCCCGAAAGCGAATACGAGAACGAACAACTCGAAGAAGAGGAAAACCCATATTATTTTCTCGAACAAGAAGAAAATCTCGATGAAAATTTTCAAGACCTAGCCTTTACCCTACAATCGACTTAAATAACTTAACTATTCCCACTCAACTTCCATACCTCTATTTATCTGAAGCCCAAATTAATGTCCTAATCGATTCTGGTGCAAGCGATTCAATTATGAACCCGCACTTACTAGAATATCTCTCGCCCTATGTTTTCTACGAAACTTTCGAAGTAACTTCATGCCTAAATAAACAAAAACTAAATACTAATGTTTCGTTCCCATTATTACAAGAATTTGGAATCCCCGATGTTCTAACATTTAGAATCATAAATTGGCACCAACATTTCGATGCGCTAATAGGCACTAAAGATTTGCAAAAATTAAATTCAATCATTAATTATAGAAACAACACTATAACAATGAAAGACAAGAAAATTAAATTTTCTCTCTATTTAAACGAGCCTACGAAAACCATTCAAAATTCAGCCTCTGTTTTAAACATCCCAGTAACTCAAGAAAGTGGAACTGCCCTTTTACCCTCTTTCGAAATTAACGAACACGTCATTCCTGACTCTTTAGTCCAAGTTAATCATGGTTATTGCCAAATTCCGAACCCTTCTAATCGATCCATCGACCCAATACAAGAACGACATTTCGTCATATCACAAGATAATTTTAAATTAACAAACCCCCCAAAAGATAAGAAATTGCCCTTTAACCCAGTCGCTCAACTACGATTAGACCATTTAAATAATGAAGAAAGACAAACAATTCAAACATTATGTTATCAATTTATAGTATATTATGATATAAGTGTATAAGAGGGCCTTTAAAGCACGCGCGTCATATTTCAAAACACGACGCGCAGCGGAGTGTTTTGTAAGTCGCAAGGGCTTTAAAGGCCTCTTATACACGTATATCATACGCTATTTTTTATTACGAATGCATCACAATCTCAAAAATGTTTTAAATATTAAACTTAAGGGATATAATGACGAATATATTAATCTGTCACATTTGACATGATCAAATATTTCTATAGCAACCTTTAAAAAAGTAGACGCATCATAAACATCATTTTAAGCACGTTGCAGCGTGCCATAATCGTTGATTATGATGCATGCGTAATAAAAAAGACTGTATCACGAAAACAGTGACCTGACCTTTACTAGCCAAACAAAACATCAAATACGAACAACTAACGACCGTCCTATTTATACAAAAGATTTTCGACATCCCCCATCCATGCAGAAGGAAATTCAGGAACAAATCAAAAAATTAATTGATAATAAAATTATTCGACCTTCTATTTCCCCCTACTCTGCACCCGTATGGATAGTCCCAAGAAAATGGACGCCTCAAATATTAAAAAGTACAGAATGGTTATCGACTACCGACAATTAAATGAACATACCATCGAAAATAAACATCCGCTACCCCGCGTTGATGAAATTTTAGATTATCTTGGAAAATGTACGTACTTTACCACACTTGACTTAGCCCAAGGCTTTCATCAAATTGAGATGCATCCCGATTCAGTCGAAAAGACTGCCTTCACCGTGAATAATGGACACTTTGAATATGTCAGAATGCCATTTGGATTGAAGAATGCCCCTGCTACATTTCAGAGAATGATGGACGAAATTCTCCGAGACCATTTGTATAAACACTGCTTCGTTTATATGGATGATGTAGTTATCTTCTCCAAATCCCTCCAAGAACACATCGATCATATACGATTGATATTCCAAAAATTAAGACAAGTCAATCTTAAAATTCAACTAGACAAATCCGAGTTCCTTTCCAAAGAAGTAGCATTCCTAGGCCATGTCATCACCCCTCAAGGAATAAAACCTAACCCTTCGAAAATAATTGCAATCAAAAATTATCCCATTCCAAAAACGGAGAAAGAAATTAAAGCTTTCTTAGGATTAGTAGGATACTACAGACGTTTTATTCAGAATTTCTCAAAAATTGTATTCCCTTTGACCAAATGTCTACGCAAGGGTACAAAAATTAATATTCAAGACACTGAATATATTGAAGCCTTTAATCTTTGCAAAAACCTAATTATTAATTCACCCGTCTTAGTCTACCCAGATTTTAAGAAACCTTTCGTTCTAACGACCGACGCTTCTAACATTGCAATAGGCAGTGTACTTAGCCAAAACAACCACCCGATTGCATATTATTCTCGCACTCTCAATTCCGCCGAGAAAAATTATTCCACTATTGAGAAAGAACTGCTCTTGATTCTAAATTCAGTTAAAAATTTTCGACCCTATCTATTCGGTAGAAAATTCACGATTGAAACTGACCACAACCCTCTAATCTGGCTTTCAAAAATAAAAGAACCTAACTCCCGTCTTATTCGATGGAGACTCAAACTCGAAGAGTTCGATTTCGAAATTAAATATAAAAAAGGAAAAGAGAATAAAGTCGCTGACGCACTTTCTCGCATTGAATTAAACATCAACGAAACCGACTCTATTATTCCTCAAGTGAACGACGATGATATAGCTAATATATTTGATCCTGACGAAGTACTAGAACAACTAGACAAACACACTTCTAAATCTGACAATCAAACTGTACATTCAAATATAGAAAACGACAACGTAATAAAAGGTTTACCCATTTCAGAAGACCCCGTCAACTATTCAAATATTAGACTAATATTAACCTTCGCGAATAAATATACTCTTGCCACTACAAAGCCCTTCAACAAAATTCACCACTTTATTACTATTCCTAAGCTCAACCCTAAGGAATCTATTAATAAAGTACTGAAAGAACTTTGTAACCCTACGAAAAAAGCCACCTTCTTTATTATTGATGAAAATCTTAAACAGTTTGTTTTTCAAGTAATTCACGAGAATTTTAATAACACTCTGAAATTATCTATCTCAAACGAATATACTAAAGACATAACAGACGAAAAACAACAACTCGAATTGATCCAAGATTATCATAGACAAAATCACAATGGTATTAATGCGACCTAATTCGCCTTTAAACGAAAATACTATTGGCCAAACATGAAAGATTCTATAACTTCCTTTATAAACAAATGCGACTTATGCCTTCAAGGAAAATATGAAAGACATCCCTATAATGTTGCACCCGAAGGTCCCCTCCTTGCCAAAAGACCTTTTGAGACTCTTCATATAGACATCTTTCAAACAAACAGTTTTAAATTCCTAACAATAATTGACCTTTTCTCTAGGTACGCCCAAGCCTACCACATACCTGATACTAACAGTATTACTATACTTCGCAAACTCAGACATTACTTTTCGCATCATCACCTGCCAAAACGAATCGTTTGTGACAACGGCAGAGAATTCAGAAATAAAACCTTAGAAGAATTTTGTAATTTATTTCATATCGAATGTCATTTCCCTTGGAACTCTAGTTCTAATAGCCCCGTAGAAAGACTTCACGGAACAATAACCGAGAAATTGAGAACTTTAGGTATCAACAGTAAAGAAACCATTCCGAATCTAATGACTACTGTTATCCTACAGTACAATCAAACTATACATTCGTCTACAGGTTTTTCACCCTTTTCGCTTCTCTATGGTCCATACTACCAAGAACTTTCAATAAACAATGACTTAACCATCTTCCAAGAATATAACGAAGACAGGAAAAGAGAAATCCTTCCTCTATACGACTCAGTCTATACCAACACTAAGAAATGTCTAGAAAAAGCCCAGAAAACTCTAGATAAAGAACCTACCCCTGAAATTCCCGAAGATACAACTATACAAAGACGAATTCCCGTCAGATTTCATAAAATGACACCACCATACTCTCACGCGAAAGTAACAGCCCAAAATAAGAACACCTTAAAAATCAAGGACTTAAAAACTAAGTACTCAACCCGCGCGAATATTAGGAAAATAAAAAAATTAAGAAATGACCCTATTTTGTTACAGAAAACTCCTTCTATTAGCGAGTACAGCCCAAGCTCTTCAAATTCAGACTCTTGAAGACGCCACGTACTTAGAACCCGTAGGAAAAGGATACATACTAGATCAATATCATACTACTTTTATCAATTTTAATCTGACTCAAGTGAAAGATATTATTCTTAAATTCAACTATAGAATTTCAATATTAAATAGCAAAGCTAAAAATACTCTATTAGTAAACCAAATTCAATATCATAAAAATAAACTTCAAACACTCCAAGAAAACGTCGAAAAACTATCACCCTCGAATACTAGACGCAAAAGAGGACTAATCGATGTTCTAGGAAAAGGAATTAAAATTATTACCGGAAATCTCGATCAAGAAGACCTCGAAACAATCAATGAACACTTCAACAACAATGATCTGAATCTCCAAAAGTCGATTCAAAGACTAAACGAATTATCTTCTTATTCCGGCCACATTTCCAATAACTACTATGAATCCCTAAATCAAATTAAAGTCCATCTAAAAGAAATTGAAAATAACACCAATAATCTCGACTTCACTCTCGACATCTTTATTCAAATAAATGAACTTGGAATTCAAATTGATACCCTTGCCAATTTTATTTCCAAACTTTATCGAATTATTGAATTCACCCATTCTCAGACTTTAGATTTAGAACTCATAACTTCCCAAGAACTAATCGAACTCTGGGACTTCATGAAGAAAAATTATCCTAGCAAAACTCTTTGGCCTTTACGTAAATTCAATGAGTTAACGAATATCTGTAAGACTAGCTTTGCGCAAAAACACGACAGTATAATAATTGTTGTAAAAATCCCATTATTTAGTATGAATTGTAATCTAAGTATCGTATATTCACTACCTAATAATCAATCAATTCTTTTACTACCTAGTAAATATTATTGTTTAAATAATTGGTATAAAAATTGCTTCCCTATCACAGACTATTGGATCTGTGAAAACCTAATATTAAATAATCAACCTAGTAAAATTAAGACTCATAATAATTACAACATTCATTTTAAAACATTCAATGAACAAATAGTACAATGTAGCGATCATAATGTAAAAATAATTGAATACTGTTCCACTATACAAGAAAGATTATTGCAAAACTGTTCGATAATTAATAGTGACTGTCCTATCATTATTAATAAAATTAGATATGATCATACACCCTTTCGCATTTATAAAAGGCTTAACTTCAAGGTAGAAACAACTGACGTTCCTACCCACTCTGTAAGATTGCAAGAAATCCATCTGCAGAACCCAGAAGACATCGAAATGGACATGAAACCAATCGAATACATGCCATTCGTCCACCAATCCGTCCACTACGCTACCAGCTCTACATTATTAATAATTATAATACACTGGTATTGCTCTCTCCGTTTATTACAGACAAACATTAAAACGCAAAATATCTGTCAAAACAATTCAGAAGTTATTGACCGAAGACGTTCAACCTAAGGGAGGAGGAATCATAGGATCAAGTCCAACTGATAAAACCATTATCAGCCCTAATGCATCCCGTAACGACCACACAACGGAAGAAGCCAGCCGATAAGAGAAATTATAAATACCCCAATGATAGTATTTTTGAATAGATTCGTTTAGCACAGGTAATACTGCAGACACCAGCATTAATTAAACTTGTCAACCTATGATTTGTCACTGTCAAAAGTAATTTGAAAGTAAACTACCGTTTGCAAATTTTATTTGACATTGACAAATCATAGGTTGATAAGTAATGCTGGTGTTTACAGTATTACCTGTTGAATTTTAATGAAAAATTAGCTGCAATTTTATTTAAATAAGTTAAGATCCACTTGACTAAAATTGTTCAAATTCCGCATGTGTATTTACCATACAGAGACCTTGAAAAAGCTTCCCTACAACTTTGCTCTAAAGTCAACAGGAGAGCAAATAATTGGGCAGTTTAAAATTTGCATGGGATTTCCTATGTTTCCAATCACGATGCACCACCCGGTATA
>JAEQML010067020.1:0-19463 GCA_016904865.1 Pissodes strobi
AGATAGATAGATAAACATTTATTTTCAACATTACATTATTTTTATACCTATAACCTAGTGCAAAGTGTATTAGGTGTCTGTATAGCGAGTTTCTTGTGCGCACTGTATTATGCTCTCACTCACTCGCGGACTAAACATCCTAGGACGCGAGCTGATGTCGGCCCTAATTCGCAAAAGGTAAGCGGCAATGATGTCCAATCAGAATTCTATGGGATATATCCCTTTAATTTGGCTACGTGGGTTGTTGGCCAGGTTTGTTTGTGCTTTGTTTCTAGTTTTCCGGGTTGTTTTATGAGAAGCGACAAGGCAGGGAAAGCATGAAAAAAAACCCTACTTCACGTTGGACGACACAACACTTAACACAGATATATACAATATATATAATTATGTTATTAGGCTTTGCCTTGGTCGAGGAGGACATACACACATAAAATATATACAATATATACAATGTCAACGCATAATGCCTCAGTCAGGATCATACAACGAAACTTAGAGTGTTTGCCTGGGAAAGGACAGCAAGTGTAGCGATGCAGGCAATGCTGAGTCTGAGGCTTCAGCTTCAAACGTGAGAAGATGCTGCGGCTAGCTCCTCCCCTCGGCCTATTGAGGTAGGGGCGCCGTCTACAGCGGTTTTTATGCTGCCGATAGCTTTTGCGCTTGTGTGAGATGGTTTGTTTAACGGAACTGTAGACTGTTTGATTTTGAGGAACTTAGTGTGTTTGGATTGATCGAGGTGGCGGCTAGGGCGGTCTAAATTCTTGGTAGAAAAGTGCCGTATTTTTATAGATAGGGCCGAATTTTAGGCCGAAATTTGCATTGTACCTGATATCTGCGATCCTCGCTGTCACAGGCGACCGCCTGATTCCAAACTCGAAGAAACTGCACGATATTTTATCAATATGTTGATCTATGTACTCAATGTTTGCCATATCATGCAGTTCCTCGATTCGGACACGGTCTAAGACCGTGAGCGAAAACGCGGATCGCAGATATCTGTTTTGGATTATTTGCAGATGTTTTAGGTGTGTTCTGGCTACAGAACACCATACCGGAGCGCCGTATAATAGAGTTGGCCTGATGATCGACTTGTAGATTATGAGTTTGTTAGCAGGACTCAAAAATGACCTTGTCCTCACTAGGGTGTTCAGACTCTTCTGAACTACAACGTTTTTTGCCTTTATTGCCGCAATTTGCTTGGAGAAATTGAGTTTTTGGTCAAAGACAATCCCCAAGTATTTTATTCGATTCTTCGGCCTGATCGCCGTGTTATTAATGACTATAGGAGTCATGTCAATATTGCGTTTTCGAGATGAAATACTTAGTTCGGTTTTTGACACGTTAAGGTTGATCTTCCAGTCCTTGTAATAAGGGACTAGAAGATCAAGGTGAACTTCTAGGTTATGCTTCGCGACCTGTACGTCAGATGATTGTCAGTAGATCACGGCATCATCAGCGTACAGGCCAACGGAGTTGGAGGGGTTTAACGGGAAGTCAGCTATATAATGACTGAATAATTGCGGTGATAATACTGTTCCTTGAGGCACACCCGATTTTATGTGCCGCTTCCGCGACACGTCACTGTGAATCCGCACCGAAGAGGTGCGATCGGCCAGATATGAAGCAATTAATGCCGTGAGGTGCAATGGCATATCATGCATGGCAAACAGCTTATAAACTAAGCCGTTATACCATACCCTGTCGAAGGCTTTCTCGATATCGAGCAGAAGCAATGCTGTTGATTTTCCCTCGTTGAAGCCATTATAGGCGTCTTGTGCGACCCTCGCCGCGAGCATAGTAGTACTATGTCCGCGGCGAAAACCGAACTGCTCCGAAGGCAAGATCTGAAGATCTTCAACTGCACTGTTCACCCTCGATAACAAGAGCTTTTCAGTAACTTTTCCAAGAGTATTTAAAAGCGAAATGGGGCGATACGAAGGGATCAGCTTCGGATCTTTATTCGGTTTTAAAAACAGTATTATCACTGCGGTTTTCCAGGGAATGGGGAAGTGTTGAAGGCGCATTATTGCATTTACAATGTGCATGAGAAGGATGGCGGCTTTATTCGGCATATTCTTGAGTAGAATATACGGAATCCGTCGGGACCTGGGGCTTTGTTTCGGGCAGGCGAGAAAGAACTTTTTTAATCTCAGTAGGCGTGACCAGCATTTTATCGAGCACTGCGGGGGCAATCGGGTACTTTGAGCGCTTAAATTGCTCGGCAATAGTGTTGACGTGAGTATGGAATGGTATGGAGTCAGGCGACTCCTCGTAGACACTCTCCAGGTAGTCGCGAAGGCCTCCGCTTTCAAATTATCGTCTATTAAGACATTACCATTATGGTGTATCTCAGGAAACTCTACGGTGCCTCCGTGAACTCGCCTGCCACACAAAGAACCGTCTTCTCTGTTAATATTATTTACATATGACATCCACGCCTCATTCATGTATGTACGTATTTGTGCCTTGATTGTCCCCGTGAGGGCCACGACACATGCTCGATCATTGAAAGCCCTGTTTCTCTGCCACCTACGCCGGATACGGTTCCCGAAAGTGATCAGGTCTAGGATACCTTCGGGTAGTAAGTCTGGATGTGTCTGTCTTCTGACAGTAGGACATATTGCGTCACGGACGTGCTGGATGCTTGCGACTAGAGCTTGCACCTCGCTCTCAAGTTCTGGGATAGTGTCTATTTGCCCTGGAATAGTAACTGCCTCGCTTAGCCTCGCTCGGAAGTCTCTCCAATCAAGATTTCTGTATGACATGAAAGTTTCCCTCGGCTGTTGTACCCTGCCACGCAGGGAAATCCTGATTGGAAGGTGGTCCGAGTTTAGAACGTTCAGCTCCTGAAGCGGCGAGGTGTTGGTTATTCCTCTGGTAATAGCAATATCCAGGAACGATGGAGTCGGATAATATGCATGGAAGTATGTAGGATTTGGAGTCTGATGGTATACTATGTCGATGTTTTGTTCGATTATCCTGCGTAGCAAGCGTCCGCTAACGTTGGTGGTTCCTCGCCGGAACCACAACAGCAACGTCCTTTTGCCAGCAGGAAGTAATGCAAGGATGTCGGCATCCGTGAGGCGGAGATTCGGAGGAGTGTAAACGCCGCAGACCCGCAAGCCACCTTCCGTCTCGAGAGCAATATGCTTGATGATAGTTCGTGCGCCTAGGACGCGCTTATAACGGAAGGACTTGCGGATCAGACAGGCCACACCTCCTCCGCGTCGATCAGGCCTATCAGATCTCAGTACATGGAAGTCGCGAAATTTCAGTGTGAATTGTTCATTTATTTTGGTGTCCAAAATAAACGCTATATGGATGTCAGGATTATTGTAAATGAAATGCTTAAACTCTCTAAGTTTAGAGCGTTTCCAACTAAATATGTTAATTGGCATTGTTTATATGTTGTATTTGTTGAAATCCTCGGTAAAGAATTTTTTAAATGTCTTTGTTGTTTGCGCGTTGGGTGGTTGGAGCTGTTGAATTTTGAACTGATAGATGGAGCACATGGTGCTTATAGATCTATGATCCCCGCCACAATTCGCACATTTTACAATGGTGATTTGGTGCGCTCCAGCACACTTAGAGCAGGCATAGTTTCTTTTGCAGAAGCTGAAAGCATGTCCGTGCCCCTGGCACCGCTTACACTGCATAAGCGGCTTGGCGGTTCTCCTGTTCTCCCAGGAGACGCGGACGTTTGAGATTAACTTACAGTCTTGATTAAGCTTTTTCAGTGTTACTGAGGCCTCGAGTACCACTAGGTACAGTGGAACTCGAGTTTTCTTCATTTTAAACACGTTTTTCACATTGAGATTATGCTCATCTATTATAGCATTACGTACCTCAGTCTCTGATATATCGCCATCTAGGCCTCGCACGACGAAGGCGTGTGTCTTCTGCGAGGCTTCCTCAATGTCAGTCAGCTATTTCAGTCCATATGCTCAACTTTCCAATGCCTAAATTCTTTGCTGTGACTTTCTCATTAAGATAATCCGTCGTTACAGCCTTATTTAGGCCGAAGAATACTTTACTTTATAATTACTTGTATACACAGTTATATATTCTCAATACACAGTTTTAATGGCAGCGCAGTTTTTTTTGCTTTTCTCGATTACGATAATCATGCAACTACTCCATTTATTATATATTTTCACACCTGCTTCAACTGTTTATTTTGCATACATAGTTTACTAATATTTTAGTCTCCTATACTTTAACACTTAACACGACTTATTCTAGTTTCATTTGTCTTCATAAATCCTTTTATGTACTATACTATAGGTCTATTTTTCTATATACAGTTCATTAACCTTCTAAGTATTTTTTATCTATGTACTTATCTTATTAACACTCTGGTCTATATTATCCGTATTTATGTTGAGTTGCTTTCTATTTCACTATAAACAATTTATTATTTTCCTTTATATTTTAACCTCCTAAGTGTATTGTATATATAATTTTCTAAGAGCACTTGGGTTTTATATTACAACTATTTACATTGAGGCTTTCCTCCCACCTAATTTTTGTGTTTGTCTTAGTTTCTTCTTAGTTTCTCTTAGTTTCTGCTAAGTTTCTTTTAGTTTCTTCTTTTACTTGTGTATATGTTCCATATATAATTTTATTTTCCTTATCCTCGTCATCTTCACTAGTTTCTCCTGCTTCCTGCTCCATCGCTGCCTTCATTTTATCCTATACAAATCTGTTGCTCCATTTTAATATCTCACTGATTCGTGATGTTATGAATCAGCTGCTAATTTTTTTGTATATTTTTCCTTGCAGATACGGACCTGGCCCTGTCCCGGTCGCGCCAGATGCAGCTTGACCACGCGGTTCTAACGCTGACCTTCCTCAATGGACGGTGGCACTGGGATTCAATGAACTTATTGCTTTTAGCGTCTGCTGTTAGGTGGCGACTTGTATTTTGCGATGATTTAGTACATTAATGCGCGATTTGAATTTATGTTATATTGAAATAGTTTTAGTGAGTATATCGACGTTGACCAATAGTTAAGTTTAATTTACACTACGCGAAAGATTACAGGCGCGTGATTTGAAATTTTAAATAATAATTTAATTGCTTTTTGACGTAGATCATTGTTTTCTGACGTAACGTACGGCATGCCTCCACCACGTGTCACGAATTGTACAATGACTGAGTCTTTAGATTAAACTTAACGCTTCCATCAATCTGTCACTGTATGTGTCATCCGTGAAGCCACGCCTTGCTTAGCGTACAGAAGTATGACTCAGATGATCCGAAATCGATTTACGCCGGGTGAGAAGAGATGATAAATAAAGCACTTCAGTAATTAAAACAATAACGTCTATTGGTTAAAGACTTAATGATAAAACTTTAACAATGTCTATTGGTCAGAAACGTAATAAGATTCTATTATACCCGATTACTAAGGCGCGCATGCTTTCTCGATTTGAGGTATGTTTTTGAATTGCTTATAGATCTTTGGTCACTGCCTTATAAATATAGCTTTTCTTAAGAGTTTTGTGTTGTGTTTTATTTAAGGTGAAAGAGCACTGGAATATTTCACTATACTGTTTAACTATTTAACAGACTCTACTTAAAAACTTATCTTTCTGAGAACTTTGACAAATTTATCATTTACCTAGACTCAGCAGCCATGTGGCTAACCAATTACTAGGTTTGGGTCAGGAGTAAAGGAGTAGAACCTGAAGCAGCCATGTGACTAGCCCAGGAGCGGATAGAACCTGAAGCAGCCATGTGGCTAACCTAGGAGCTGGTTTTAGGTGAGACAAAAGCCTGCCGAACTGAAGGTTCGGTAGCGTATTTATATGCTTATTTATTTTATTGGTGACCATTGCTCGCTTGAGGTTCATAATCGCTTCCGTTGATTGCTTATAGTTTGCCTTTAATGTTTATATAACAATTTCCAAGTTCAAGTTCAAACTTAGGACAGTGTGATATTTATTTAGTAGCTTACGCATTTTAGTACATCACAATATGATAATTTAAACTTTGGGATGACACTGCAACTAGGAAGTGAAAATCGCTTATTTGTAGCAACTGAACTTTCATCTTAAGTGTATATTTACCCACTACCGCTGATTGTCATAAAAAACCTATTTACCAAATAAAATATGCCTCTAAGAAAACCCTTGGAGCGTTTGTTCTTTAAAAAGTGGCAGCTTTTACACAATGTAAATAACACATTTTCGCGAGAAAACATTTCGGTTATTGCTAGTCATAAAAGGTTATTTGAAAAAATTGCGGCAAAAAGTGGATTATGAATTGTGGTAAGCATTTACTTCACAGTCTCCTTTCCCTCTGAAAAATAGTATCAAAGGGTCCAAGCATTTTACAGTTTATTATTCAAAAAAGGGTGATAAATTTGCAGTAGGCCACCCTGTGTTTAACAATCCTTACAACTAGATATTTATCGTGACAAAAATTATTACATATATTTCATTAAATTTAATGTGAATAATTGAACTAAAAGGTATTAAATCAAATATTAAATACATTTTATGAAATATACTTGGATTAACATATGTTTTCAAGTTCTAAAACATTACATTACTGCAGGCAAATGAACAAATTACAAAGATTAACAAGCGCACAATCGAAGCGATATGAAAAACAGTGTCAAATATAGAAAAGAGAACAAAGAAATTTGCGAGTATTGACGAAATAAAAAAATAATATAAATAGTCGGATAAGAAATATAAAAATAAAAACTTGAGAGATCATGCGAATGAAAAAACTCATTACAATATTTGATAGTAGATATATCTTAAATTAATTTGCAAGAATCTGATAGTTTTGATTTGTTTATTGGAATTCTACATTGAAGCGTGTTTTAGCGAAAGAAAAGTTTATAAACTTAAGTATGACATATGAAAACAAACGAGTAAAAGATATAATATCAATACTCATTAATTTCGTATACTTTACATTATATGCTTAAATATTAAGTGAATTAAATTGAAGAAGAATGTAAATATAACTAAAGTAGTAAAATATTATAATATAATTGAATTAATAAAAGAATATAATGTACTAAAAGGATTGTCAAAAGTAAACAGAAATAAAAAATGAAAGAAATTATTAAAAAATAAATGAAACTAAAACATAATTGATTTAAATAAGACAGACAAACGAGCAGGGCTATACTTTACATTATGCTTTGTTGCAATTCCTAAAACATTATTTGAATTAGAAATTTTAAAAAAATCAGGGTACGTAAATTAAAAATAAGTAAACAGAGAATCAACAAGCAGCAAAATGCAAGACAACTCAAAAAATGGAATATAATGCAAGGAAAGCATGTGAAGTAAATTAAACTGCAAGAAATAGTTAATGGAATAAAAATGCACCAAAATACCAATTACCAAAATAGTTTTAAAAGACATAAAAAGCTAAAAGTATGAAGCCGAAAATGAGAAATTTAAAAGAAAAAGACAAACAAGTAAATGAAAAATCATCGAATATTAAAGAAAACTATTATAGTATTTAGCATTAAGCTTAAAATTAATCTAAAACATTCAGACACCTTTTATTTATTTGGTGTAATTAAATTTCTTCATGAAAATCTGTTTTTGCAAAGAAAAAAGCCGGTGTGTAATAATTAAGGATAAATAAATTATAAATTTATTAAGCAGGTAATCAATAAATGCGAAATAATGTAAGAGTATACATAGTAAATTAAATCGAACCAAAAGGTGAAAATAACAAGGCAGAAAATAATTAAAACAATACAATATCAAAACAAGTTAATATAATTAAAAACCCTCACTGTAGTATTCAGTTCCATATTTAAAACTAATTTAGAGTAGTCTGGTGCTTTAAAGTTTCTGCATTAAAAACTTGTGATTCCCAGCAAAAAAAAAACAAGTGTACAAATAAAAATATACATTTTTACTGGCAAATTACTTGTTGTCTTTCCATGGCGAGAAAGTAATATTTCAGGCCTGTTTTCAGGTTTTTGCATGTTAAATTGGGCACATTTTAAAAGGTTTAAATAGGAACGGGTAATTAGGACAGACCGCGTCTTAAGTGAGTGTTTTCTTTATATTTGCATTTAGATGGAAGATATTCCTCGAGCTTGAAATTAAAAGCTCTTGAGGGGCATTTTTGTATTTCAGTGGGAGGAAACTTTATGGGCTTATTAGATTTATGTAAGATAAATTAAGCCTAACTGATTGTTGGGTAAAATAAAATTCAATTTTTTCAAGAAGCTGCATAAAATGGCAACTTTTAAAATATTCCTAAATCGATGCACACTGTTAGGATCTCTCAGTAATGCAAGACTAGTTTTCCAAAAATTTATATTTGGCTTTAAATATAGTATCTGAGTGGGTACTATTTGAATATTAAATTACTACCGAGTTATCTCAAGGATTTGGTCCTGTGGGAAGCCGCTAGCATATCAATAAAATCAGACGAATGTGATGTTAAATAACTAATTAATTAGTTATCAAATTATATGTAAAGTTAATTTATCATTTCAGAAGGTCGTAGAACCAATTATCAATAGATTTACATATACACCTACATATCTACAACTTTAGGGTTATAGAGTTACGAATTTGAATAACTTGGCTAGACACAAACACAACAAACAAGATAAGAACAAGTATCTATACTTTAACATCACAGTCATTGAATTAAAAGATTTACGTAATTGGACTAGAGTAACTCGTGAAGATTAAATAAAAGTCAACCCTTTTCAATCCGAAAAGGACCTTTTTAGAAGCGAAACACGATTGCATGCAAATGTCTGGGTAATTAAAATTCCCGATTGGTGAATATTCTCTCTCTCCGACCAAAAACGCTAGCCTTTAATTGAACGCGGGTTAGAGATAAATCAGCAGCTTTTTGCGTAAGTGGTGTTATAATTTAAGCTTTGGGATGACCCTGAAATTGCGACGTGAAAATTGTTAATTTGTGGTAACTGAATTTTCAACCTAGGTATCCTGGAGAACTATATTTTCCAAATAAAACCCGCAGAGCTTTGGCTTTTTAAGAAATAGCAGCTTTTACACAACATCGGTTTTTAGTTCTTCATAAGTTTTTCTAATCTCCATCTCTAAGGACATAATTCGGGTTTCTCAGCAAAGAATGAAATGCTAATTAAAAGTATTGCCAACATAACAATTTGACGGCTAGACTCTTAGCCTTAAATATTAAAATATTATTGTTACGTTTAGTTTTTCCGTGACGCCACGCCTTGGTTAGCGTGCAGGAATATAGCTCAGATTCGGGATCGATATACGTCAGGTCATCTCAACGCATTTTACATCGTTGATCCACCATGGTCATTACAACCATATATTTAATACTCCTATATCGTGTGTCAAGCTTGTTTACTATGGAACTGCAGTTCGCCGAGGATGTACTTGTTGCACCCATTGCACTTGCTTGATGTGTACTTTGGTTAATTTGCGCATGAGCTAGCGAGGCAAATAGTATATTTCACATATTAAAATCAATAAAATCATAAATATGGTATGTACGTTTTGAAATCCAAGTCAGTGTGAAACGCCCTCATCATAAATTAGTATTTATGTTAACAATATAATTTAGGAAATTTATTTGTCGTATAACTTTAATGATATTCCAAAAATGAATAGATGTTTGTGGTGGATAGAAATAATTGAAAAACAACATATGATTACAAAACAATATGAACCTTAGTTTTCAAACAGGATGTAACTGCAGATATTCATTTATATATTTTTGGGTTAAGAGGTAAATAAAACATGATATTATGACACTTCTAATTTTATTGCCCCTTAAATAAAATCGTGTATTTTTGCCTCATATAGGTATTCTTCTTTAGACGACATTTGTTTGGCTTCATGGAAAAATCTCACATTTATGTAGAAATCCATAATTAATTTACATAATTGTATTCTATGATTGGCATCTGCACTACAAGTTCACACCGACAAATTGTCCAAGTTTGAAATAACAATAAACAAAGTAAGTATAGGCATTTGAGTAAAGTACAAAGCAAACAGTAAACACCAAAATGAACGACTGTAAACGGCAACAAACAACAAAACGGCAAAAACTTCGAAATAACAATAAACAAAGTAAGTATAGCGATTTTAGTAAAGTACAAAGCAAACAGTAAACACCAAAATGGACGACTCACAATGACTTTAATACTGTAAACGGCATATATTTATTAAATATATGGTAAACGGCAACAAACAACAAAACGGCAAACGAGCTGAGAATTCGGCGCTCTATACGACCACGCACACGTGGAGGCGATCGATAATCGAAGGGGCACCGCTTATTGGTTGAAATAATTGACTTGCGCTCAACGCTGAAAGTACACATCGATCATTCTATCTCGTTTTGATTTCGGACAAATTTTGGCTCGACTCACGATATAGTAGTATTAAATATATGATTACAACGAACATTATTATATTTACGTGCTCTACTAATAGTGGTGCCCTCTTATCGCGGCTTGTTCAAGTTTCGCGTACTCTCCATGTGCACTTGCTAGCAGTCAGCGGGTCTTATTTGATCGCAAATAGTTTGTGTTTTTGGATGTTGAGGAGAGTAAGTTATTTTAAGGTATTTATTTGTTTCTCAGTTATTTAAATGTGGCATTTTGCATGTATAATAAGCCACGTCATGAATATTGTTATTTATAGATACATATTTTTGATGAAAAAATAGGTGTTCTTTTGAACGAACGTGGTGATTCAGGATAATTTATTTTCAGAGTTGATCATTCGAAAAAAGCCGAATAATGTCTTCCAAAAGGCAACTAAGTGAGCGGGAACTTCTAGATATATAATTGAAAATATGTCGGATATTGAGGCACTGAGTGACGATGGCGAGAACTTTGATCATGATGACGATGATAATAGTATAGGTAACTAATAGCTATAAAATATTAAATACTAGGTTCTATAAACAAGTTTTTAGGACCAGATGAAGAATGCGAGGGATTTCAAGAAAAAATCTGAAACAATAAAAGGAGCATGCACGGTGAAGGAACCGTGGAGGCCGAACCAGTTGACGGTGAAAAATTGGAGTTGCAGGTAGATAATGCAGAACATCCTGGTAATAATACACAAGCATATAATCGTAAATAATGTGTCAAACACACTGTGAAATAAACGTATAAAGATGATATTGAATATCGGACCAACTTGAAATATGTAACACCACCAATATCTTGGTATCAACCTAACCAGCCGCAAATAGTTGAGGTAGAAAGTCCGGCAAAATATTTTTCTCCCGAAGATCTTTGTAAGACCATGGCGTATATGACGAATTAATATGCAGTTCAAAATAATGTTCGAAATTTTTCCCCAACAAATATTTCTGAAATCAAAACATTAATCGGTATTCATATCATCATGGGGAATTTACATTACCCTAGAACCAGATTCTACTGGGATTCAAAATTGGGTCTTCCAATTTTCAGCGAAAATATCAACGTAAATGGGTTCCACAAACTAAGGCAAAATGTACATGTCGTTAATAATTTGGAAAGAGACAACAATATCAAAGGCCGTTTTTGGAAAATTAAACCCTTGTATAATGCCATCAAAGCTAGGGGTAATGAACTTAATATTGAATGTATGTATCGATGAGCAAATCGTACCTTTTAAAGGTAAGCTCAATGTGAAGCAATATATTAGGGGAAAGCCGTGCCCGTGAAGTGTAAAAGTATTTGTTTTGTATGGAAAAAGCGGACTTTTATATGATTTCATAATTTACCAAGGAGCTACTACAGGACTAAATGAAGAACATTCTGCAATTTTTGGGTTGGGTGCTACCATAGTTATCAAATTGTGTGAGCGCATAACGGACGTGAACGTAAAGCTTTTCTAATTATAATCTACTTCAGTGGCTTCGTAATAAAAGCATTTTTGCCGCAAGTACACACAGTTAGAATCGACCGCTTCCAAAAGCCTCCATTCACACCAGATAGCGTAATGAAAAAACAACCTCGAGACACTTCTGAAGAATTTCTGAGTTCAGATGGTGAGTTGATACTCACAAAATGGTACGACAATAAACCTGTGACAAATCCACTAAACAATATGTGAATATTCCTAGGTCAGAACTAATTAGATTGTACAATGATGGTATGGGTGGAGTCGACAAACTTGACTTTCTGATAAGTCTTTATCGAACTTTTATAAGTAGAAAATTGACTCTCCGAATGTTTAGCAGTATAAAGAAAATTGCATGATATTTGAAGTTCCTCCAAAAAAAGTGATGGATTTGATCACTTTTAGAATGCACATTGCTGAAGCTTATATTCATTCGGGTAAATCAAATAAAAAACGGGTGGGACGGCCATCAAGTGGATGTAATGACAATCAATCTTCTTCACAACCACAAGGGCAGAAGACAAAAATGGAAATAAGGCCTATAGATGACGTCCGTTTTTACGAAATGGGTCATTTACCGCTATTTGATGAAACCAAGGATGGCACAAGATGCAAAAATGGTACAGGCTTATCCAACGAGGACTAGACAAGGCGATATTTTGACTTTCCCTGTACTTTTATAAAAAAAACTGAAATAGCCATCTTATGTAATTTTCTCCAGCAAATTCGGATATGTTCAGCAAAAAACAATTGAACATCAAATAAAAGTGGAAATTAGAGCTTTACTGCGGATAAAATTAACCGGAACTTTTAAACCTCCGGTTAAATTCAAAATTACTATCATTCGATAGCTTATGAAAACCCAAGATAGGAATGTGCTAACCGTTTTCTTTGATCTCGTGCGGTTTAGATTTTAGAGCCTGTCAAAGTGTCAAAATGCCCGACTTTCAACTGTCAATATTTGGTAAACAGCTAAAGATAGGTATAGGATATTATACACAAAATGTGTTTAGATTTTTCTAGAGAGTTCAAAAATGTATTAATATACAGGGAGTTCCATTTAAAAAAATATCAAGTGACCCCTATGACTTTATTTGCAGTAAATGCAAGGTTCACTTATGCATTACTCGTGACCGCAACTGTTTCAAGGCTTTTCATACAAAATAAATGATTATATTTTAAACAATTATATTATTTTTCTCCTAACAATAAAGTCATCATATTATTTGTTAAAATAAAGGGCGGAATATATGGAAAGTACATTTATATGCATTTTTGCATATTTTGTCAATTTTATAATAAAATGCATATTATTCCCAAATTATTATTTTACGAGCATATTTTTATGTACTCATTAGGTGTAATGTCCAGTCCGCCACTGGGTTCAGGGATTTTCCAATCTGAAGGCAATTATGTAAATTAATATTTACAATTTGGTTATACACAAGGTATTTATTGGGGGTTTTCGGGATTTGCAGGTATATAGTTATTTTTTGTCATTTAACAATGCTTTTTTATTACCTGCTTAACAAACTGTATCTATATCGGTTTGTAATACGTATGTACTTCTGGTTTAGTTTGTCGAAAGATTTCAGTATTTTCAGTGTGGAACTAGTGATTTCAAATTTGTGTTCAAAATGCCTAAAATGGCGAAAACGTCTTCGTGGATTAAAAATTTCCCAGAGTTAGAGCTTAGTGGAGCAAAAGTCTTCTGTAGAGTTTGTGCAAAAATTTTTGTTTGTGAAAAGAAGTTCCAAATCGATCACTAATTGAAAACACCGCTGCATAAATCAAAGTTTCAAAAAATTAAATCTGAGCCAGTTCAGCTGAGTGTAAAAAGCGCATTTCAAAATGTTGGAGATAAATCGAAACCTGAAAAGGAAATTTTTCAAGAAAACTTATGCAAGGCTTTGATTGCAGCAAACATACCTTTAAAAAAATTGCAAAATCCGCAATTTAGAGGATGTTTGCAAAAATATTGTAAACAAACCATTCCTGACGAATCCACGCTTAGAAAAAAGTATACGAAACCGTGTTAGAAGAAATTAGAGCTTCACTGGCTGATAAAAAATTTTACATTACTGTTGATGAAAGCACAGATGCTTGTGGCAGATATATCGCACATCTTATGATTGGAGCACTTTAAGAAGATAAAGCACCAAAACCCATATTTAATAGCTTCTAGGCAGCTAGACAAAACTAATAATTTGGCCGTAACCCGATTTATTCAGCAGGCCCTATTGAGCTTTTTCTTACCAAATCCAGTCCCAGATGAGAAGCTTTTAGTGCTTTTGTCTGATGCAGCACCGTATATGGTAAAAGTAGGCCAAAACTTAAGAATCTTTTACCCCAATATGGTACATGTGATTTGCCTATTACATGGAATAAACCGTGTCGCAGAAACCGTCACTAGTAAATAAATTAATTTCAAATGTAAAAAAATTGTTTCTAAAAGCACCCCTAAGAGTGCAGATGTATAAGGAGAGATTACCGGGAGTTAGTTACCTCCAAAACCTGCAATTACCCGGTGGGGAACCTGGATTAAGGCCGCAGTATTCTACGCAGAACATTTCGAAGCCATTAAAGAACTAATTTTGGATTTAGATGACGATTCGCAGTGTGTTGTGCAAAGTAAAGAGTTGTTAAGAAGTGAAAGTGGAGCTAAAGATCTTGTTTTTATTAAGGTTAATTTCAGTTTTATACCGGACGTAATATCCTCGTTAGAGAGTTGAAATTTTAGTTTAAGAGGCTCAATTAGTATTGTTGAAACTTTTTCCGCTAAATGTATTAACATTCCCGGTAAAAGAGGAGGCCAAGTAAGGAACAAATTGGATGTAACTGTAAAAAGAATGAAGGATTTAAATACTTAACTGCAGTAAAAAGCATTTATGAAGGTAAACCATTTAACGAAGTTTATCTTGGCCTTACACTTTACTACCTAAGTTTCAGTATTGTCCGATTACATCAGTAGATGTTGAAAGAAATTTCTCTTTGTACAAACATATTTTGACCGATAGAAAACAATCCTTTTCAGTTGAAAATTTTGAAAAATATCTAGTAATAAATGCCTTTTATACAATTTCAGGTTAAAAAATTGTTTACCTTTAATTTTTTTTGTTTTTTTTTTTAAATTTTAAATAAACATCTTTTTTAAAACCCAATGTGTATCTTTAGCCTATTTTACTATAATAAATTAAGAAATATTGCATACTAGTATGCATATTTGGTCAAAAAAATGCATATAACTGCATATTTGAAAGGCAAACAATCCATATATATGCGCATATTTTCGCTGAATTTAAGTGCTTATATTCCGCTGTTTAGTTAAAAAGTGCACACATTTTTTTTAAATATTGGTTACATAACCATTAGGTTACCGTGTTCGTTAATCCGAACATAATTTATTTTCGAAAAAGGAAGCTTTTGAAAATATTTTCAAAAAATCTTTATAAAAATCGATATAACATTCTCCTCAATTTTAGAATGTTACCTTTATATTGCCAGCCAAAATAAATACTTTATAGTGCTTCCCTGATATTAGGCTATACCATTTATTAAATGGCGCACTAGTTAATGTCAAGAGTAAAGCTCCCCATGACAAGTCGTTTCGGCAACGGGTATACGCAGCATCTCTCGATTTACTGCATTTATTAGAGCTTAGATTCGAAGATCGAAGTAGGCATCAATAGTAAAACCCTAGCTAATTAAACTTTAATTAGTGCAAAAAGATATATCCGCCCTCAAAAGGCAGCAAATTTCTTTTGTAAATACTATTAGGCATCTCCGGGATTCCCTAAAACTCTCTGCTGTTTATTTTTCCCTGTTGAAAAAGTCTTAAGGGTGATGTTTATTGTGCATGGTTAAAACAATTAAAGACATTGGCCTATAAACAAAACTGCAATCAAAGCTGTGCCTGCTGGCCAAATGAACGCACGCTGCAAATTAATCACACTAATAGAGCTCATTGCCAATATTTATCTGTTTTCGCCTTATGATATTCCCATACAATTATATCTTTTTTTCTGATTCTACATACTGTGTTCGCATTGCTTCCACTTCGCAGACTCCACCCTTAAGCATCTTTTCCATTCCCCTCGAAATCCGCGGCATTTATTTTTCCCGTCCGGAAGAGCCTTAAGCTCTCCAGGATTCGCTGAAACTTAGAAGTCCCGAATCTGAAATACTAACAACAAACGGAAAACCCCCGAGGTTTTCGGCATTCGTCTCTTTTTCATGAAAGGTAAGCACTAATTTGGATCTTTTCGATTGTATCACAAAAAACTTATTCCAGTATTCATTTTTAGACTGTAAGATGGAAAACTAGAAATGCATATAATTTTCTAAATTATAAGTGATTCTGTGTATAGGCCCTGACGGTATTTCCATTGCATTTTTAAGAAACACTCATCCTCATTATTAGAAAAGGATAAGAATTGTATCAGGGAGGCAAAATCGTATTTCATGTTGAGAGAGAACCCTCCCGGAGGAGGGATTTTACCTTCTCCGATGAAACACTCAAGTCTTATGTCTGCATCTTTAAGGTAGACAAGGATAGGGAATGCATTGAGATTCAACAAGGAGGCAACTTTTATTTCACCATGAGAGCGGATCCTTCCGGAGGAGATACTTTATCTCCTCCGAGAGGACCGATATCATGAATACACTACTCCTGTGACATCTCCTGCTGACACTGCATGTGCTGTTTTCCATAAATATCATAATTTGTTCAACAAGACACAATTTTAAACTAAACTGATCGCTGTCATTTCTTTCTGGGTATCTCTATGCCAATTTGGCATCGAACTAAGAGCAAAGTGGATATCTAAAGCACGTAAGTACCCCCCAGCATCATAAACAAGCGCAGAGTAACTTTAGGCACATTATTTAACCGTATTTATCACCCGAGTCAGTGATAAGGCGGATAACTTCCTCGAAAAGGTCTCTATCTAGCAGCGATTAAAGGGTTTAGTCCTTATCGTTCCAATCTTATAAGTAAGTCGATAATCCTCTCAATATCGACCTTGTCGTATTTCTTCGTCTACAACGGGAGCCTGATAAATACCGGAAAAAAATCCAAAGTTGTATGTACAGGGCTTTATTTTTATTTTAACCACAACCCATGTCGCAGCGCGATATAAGAAATAAAATGTTTTTCTTGTATTTATACTCTTTCAGACACGTAAATGTAATTACCTCCTGTCAACTGGTAAAGTTGATGAAATACTATAAATAGGAAATATCTTAGCTTTATACGAAATCAAAGTAATAACCGGTCAAATACATATGTATAGGTATAGCCGATAAATATATGCAGGTATAAATGAAGTGATTATTAACCAAATTTAACCTAAATTAATCCAGCAGCAGCGACAATATCAGTAGACCAATGAACAGTCACTCAGTTATACTAAATCAATAAGATAACCTGTGAGGTAAATATGTACATATATAGCCGTTAAATATCTCTATAGTTAAACGAATTGAGCTCAAGTTGATTCTGATATCAAGGCCACAAAATAAATTTGCAAATTTCCAGATATATGAAACAAATTACTACCATGAGCTTTACAGCCAAGTACAGTAAAAATAAATCAATCAGCTATCCTGACACTAGTCAAATCAATTCTCTGAGATAATATCATATATGTAATAAAGATAAAATTAAGTATCTGCGTAGCAACTATGAAAAGATGCGGAAATAAATATAATGCACATAATTAGATAACCCACAGCCTTTTCAAAGGTAAGTTGGATAAGCAAAATAGCCAGATCAATAAATGAAACGAGAAATAATGAGAATTTAAACGATACATATCAAACGACCTACAGTCGTTTAACAAGAAATTCATTAACTAAAATTATGTATAACGACTATATCGAAAATAAAGTTTCTTAACGAAAATTAAATAGGTTTTACTTTATCTAGTAGATTTGCAGACACTGGCGTTTTCTGTGAAGGTAAGTCTATGTCATGTGGTCGTATCACCTTGACAAGAAGACCGCTGTACGGCTAACTGACGCTGGAGCTAACTAGGTCAGCATCAAAAGGCCGCCGACGGATGTCAGCTTCAAAAGGAGGAAATTCTATCTCACGGAAGGATTCGTATCCCACAGAAGCATCCTAGTTAAATGATAAACAATTTTAACCATCTTAAATAGAAATACTCGTGTCTAACATACCTTTAAAAAAGTGGTCACCATACCAGTTCATCACACAACGTTTATAGACGATATGGCCGATAATTTTAGAAAATATAAATGCTGCAACGACACAATCAGGCGGTAGTTAGACCACTCAATCGAGCATAATCTCGGAATCTCAAGTAAGTAAACGAACATGTTTACCATCACATTCTCACAAAGCCTACAAAAAGGTATTTTTCGGCATCTTGACTGCCATTATGGAGACCCACTGATCTCTAATTCTCAATGGCTGTACCATGCGCAGTACAGTCGCCAATGGCCTTTCCCATGGGACATTCTATATCACCAGTATACTACTGGTTTGCTATACTCATGCCTTATTCTCATATAAGGATTAAACGGCACTAGTCTGCCAATTTACTCAAGTTATCACAAGGCTGTATCCCCTAAGCGGATCTCAGCTTACTTATGCTACCAGTAAAGCATATTTACTAATCATTCATGCGTGTACCAATAAGCCGCATTCACAAGGTATTCATGTCATGCAATATGCACTAACTGCATACCAGAGTCAAACCACTACATTCCAGTCATTCTTGTTTGCAAGCAATTGAACTACATTGTAAATAGAAGCTAGCCATAGATCTAGCAAGTGACTTTCCCCCAGTGTTAGAAGATAACGTCCTGAACATTGAACGTTTCTCGTCAATGGTGTTCATAGTGTACATATTAGCTTTTAGGTGGATTTTAAGGTAATATTAATATATAATATGCTTGTATATTATTATATTTCATATCAAAGCTAAATCAGCTAACAAAGTTGATAAGTAGCTGTTCCGCAGGAACTATCAACAGTGTGACGTTGACGTGTTGTGGTTCATATGTTGGATAAGACAGTAAAGTGGTGATAGTTTGTGATATAAATAACCGTTTTTTGTTCATGTCGTCTTCTAGAGGTGTATGCTTCGTGTGGAATTGGGGGTGTTGTCCTGGGTACCCTAAATGCCCGAAAAATCGCAGAAAGTCATCACCAAAAAATTTAAGCGGGAGAATTTGACAATCGTAATTGAGGTTATAATGTACTCCTGTATTCTTCTTCTTTCCTAAAAGTTTGGGCAATCTCAGCTGGGATCTTCGGCGCTTTGTGCTTTGTATACGGCACGGCTTTTGATCAAAATGATTAAAAGTTTTAAATGCTGCAAAAATAAAGAATTCGCAAACTTTTGTTGTGTCGTCTGCCACGGAATTTTCCACGCTAGCTGCCTAGAACGTGTCCATGAAGCGCGGAAGATCGGAGGTTACAAAATCTACTGCTCAGACACATGTAAAAGAAAGGCAGCTGAAGATGAAGAAAAGGACGAACAATTTAAAGTTGAAATCGAGAAATTACATGAAGCTGTTAAGGAAAGAGATAATCATATAACAAGAATAAAACGCAATAGCCAAATATTTGAGGAGGACGTTACAGAGGC
>JAEQML010067021.1:0-19460 GCA_016904865.1 Pissodes strobi
TAGTTTGGAATTTGTATGGAAGAAGTGGGTGAGTTTGGGTTAGTCACGTGGGGTATGGAATAGTTTATATGAATAGTTTTGGGTTAAGACGGGGCTTCTTGTTTTAAGATAACTATGTAGTGGACCAAACAAGGCTCAAGTGTTTAAAATTTTCCCTATTCTTAGGGATGTCCGCACAACACCCTTGAATAAACAATTTAGATGAACAACTATTCTCAAAATATCGGCATTTTATATATAAAAAAATCTGTCTTTCTATTTTCCCAGAAAATGAAGTGTTTCTTAGGATCTCTTTTACTAATTTAAATTTTAGTGTGCTAAAATATATATAAAAATGTGACAATGATGATGATTTCAAGTAACTATTTCCGAATAAACAAGGAAAAAGGCCATAAAAGAGGAGTTTACTAAACCTTTTCGTAAGAGTTATACTTAAGTACTATCAAAATTTACAGTTACATTTTTGGTTTTCGATTGTAAGTGCCATTGTACATTTCCTTTAAAATAGTTTCTTTTTATGCTTTACCATTGATCAATTGATATTACGTTTTATTAAAATATGATTGCCACTTTATGAATTTTCAGTGTCTTACGTAATAGTATTATATTAAATGCACCTATCATTTTGAAAAGCTGAACATCTGTATTTATATTATTGTAACACACTCTTAATTTGTTTTTGAAAAATGTTGCATAACAACGGTCTTTTAGTATTTTTCAAGAGGGACATAGCGAAAATATTAATAGTTTAAAAAAAAATAAAATTTCAAAACAATGCAGAAAAACATTAATAATTTGGCATTGCCGCACCTAGCAGTAGAGTCAGCAGTCTATGATTCCAAAGCGAAAATCATTGGTAATAATAACCCAACTAACCCAAAATAACCCAAAATATTTGTATAGTGAAAATTTGTATAACGGATGATTTTTCAAAAGAAAATTATAGATTATCCTTTTTGCTTATATAAGATGAAGAACTAACACAAACTTAGCCTTAAGATTTTAGTGAACACATTCATTTCCGCCGCTGTAAGCATTATATAGAAGATAAAATAAAAATATTTGATAGTAGTAATATACATTTTCTAAATTCTATCATCTTTATAAATTATCTGGCAAAACTCTCAAATTTTAACATTCTCTCAAAAGTTGTCAAGAGCTTGCTACTCCTAAAACCCAACGTGCGTGTCGAATAAGCATATAAAATAATTCAGTTATATTGATATTTTTATGTACATTCATGATTCTACACACGATAATAGAAAAAAAAACTACACATTATTTTTAGTGGCTAGAATAGGTATTCGAGTTTTTTTTAAAGCAAAATTATAAGCTTCTTATTGCTTTGTTATGTCGAATCAAATATATTAATTAGTAAGAGGTAATGGACTTTACAGAACATTCTTTCTGAGTGTTGTAATTGATATTTAAAAATATTTTTGTAATTCAGTTACTTTATTGCAAAATGATTCATTATCAATAATTTATATTAGCGCTTTGTCATTTCATATTATCAATAATTACGAAAGGATATGCTATGATGGTGATTTAAGAGATATATGAAGAGATAGGATAGGAATTATGTGCGAAGTGTGTCAAATTAAGTTATTATTTTCTCAGAAAGTTTGGACTGACTGTCCAACCTATATTTGGAGTTAATCCTTTGTTAACTCCCAGTGGGCTCGAATTAAAAATAAATTTATTCCGTGAGGACACCTATCGTGAAATGTACTGTGGAAAATGAAACGAAATATTTGATAGTAGTAATAGTAACTTTCTAAATTCCACCGTCTTTGATAACCCTTTCGCTGCGGCCCGCTTGAGTGCTGCGCTAATATGCGTCATCAGCACTGAAGCGTAAAAAAAATTTTTTTACCTTCGTATTTGATTTAATTTTAGTATTTTATGGTTAGTATTACTTCATACGTTTTGCTAAATCATTTATAAACACAAACAAAATATTTTAAATAAAAAAATTCTTTATTTAAAAATATTAAGAAAGCTCGTCCAAGGAGAAACAAAATACTTGACTCTAAGCCTAAACAAAAGAAAAATACGATTAAAATAATTCTTTGTACCTATCTATTTTAGGTTACGTAAAGTTACTTATTTCCACATGCTACGTGTACGCCATATGTACTACTAAACGTGAAAACATTGAAAATGTCATCCGGTCAAGCCGGCGAATGTCTCATTCACGTCACAAATGATGGGGATATCACCGATATTGTTTATACGCAATTTTTCACTTATAGCAGTGAAGCGATTAGACCTTTCGCATAAATACGTCATCCGCAAAGGTGACACGTAAATAAATAACGCATATATGCGGGATTCGCAGGGAAAGGGTTAAATAGTTTGCAAAATTTTCAGATCTGAACATTTTTTCAAAAGGTGTGAAGAAGAGCTAGTAATTCTTATAAACTACCGTGCGTGTCGAGTAAGCAAATAAAATGTTTTTATCCGATCGGCCGAAAAACGACACCTATCCGATGTGTTTTCTCACCGCAAAAGTCATGATTCCAGTATATTGTATTCGTTGGTTGGCAACATGCAATAACTGTACAAGAATAGAAAATAACAGTCCGGGAATATAACATTCCCGTCCTAGGCGGGGAATGTAACATTTCTGTCATATTCAAACGCCTTGTTTGTCAGATCTGACGTCTATCAAAAGTAACATTTAGCTGTAGTTTCCGTAGCTACGCAATAAACTTCAAGCTCGCTCGATTCAAAACTTGATATTATGTTGAGTTTAAATTTAAAATACCGTTTTTATTTACGATAATATTTGGCTCTATTTATATAAGTACGTATTCTAATTAATTTCGATCGGATAAAAAATAGTATGTGCAACTCGTAGGAAAAGCACATTCCTGGACTCCTGTGTTGCTGGCCTCGGCTGCGCCTCGTCCAGCAACTACCACAGTCGTCCAGGAACACGATACACAGACTAACAGACTAACGGTATGCCGATTGCAGGTCTTAATATCGTCCGGGCCGCGCATTGACGTCACGCGGGAGGCTGAAATTCACTCGATGCTTCTCCAATCGCGATACGATACAAGTGTTCTTGTGTATGGTTGTAATTATTGTGTCTGTAGGTACCTACCTTTATAGTGTTATTATATATTTATGTATCTAACAAGCCTAGTGTGTAATCAATAGATAGTTAAAACTGAGACTGAAGTGCCGAAATGTGCTGTGGCTACTTGTAAAAACAATAATAAGAAAACTAAAGGTAGTGATATCCGATATTTCCGATTTCCGCAAAATGATGATTTATCGAAACAGTGGGTAAACGCTTGCCGAAAAAATGATAATAGTTATTTATGGTACTGGTGTGTTATGTTGAAAATAAGTCACGCGAGAAAAAGTTATACCACGAGGCCGTAAGGCCGAGTGGTATTTCTCAAGTGACTTTTAAAACATAACACACGCGACATGGTACGTGGTATATTTTCCAATTGGAAGCAGCCAATGTACTATAAATTTGATCAGCCTATGCCCAAAGACATTTTAAATGAAATAGTTTTAGCATTGCCTGAAGCAAATTTTATAGTGGTGGAATGTGCAGTGATATGGGAGCTGTAAATGTAGGGCTATGGTCGAAGCTAAATGTAGGGCATGATAAGAAATGTGCATTTAATCACCCAACTGATACCTCTTTAAAAATATTCGTATTGTTTAAGCAAATCCGTAACCACCTTCTTGATTATGGATTTTGTTTTGGTGATTCTGTAATTAATATTGACTATTTTCAAGCTCTCTTAAATATCTTGACTTCAGAATTAACACTAGCTCATAAACTGACCGAACAACATCTAAATGTAAAAGGATCAATGAGACAACGAGTTAGACCTGCTGCTCAACTTTTATCGAACACCCCAGCAAAAGCAATCAAATATTGTGGAGAAAATGGACTTATGCCAAAAAATTCTGACTGGGGCAAAGCTGCAGAATTCGTCCAAATATGTAATGACTGGTTTGACCTTTTTAGTTCCAGAGTTAAATGTGAAGGTAATAACCCATCAAGAAATGCATTTGGTGCGAATGAGGAAGAACAAACTAAATTGTTAAATGATATGACCGAATTAATATCATCATTTAAGGTAGGAAAACATAGGAGTATTATTCAATTCCAAAAAGGTATAATATTAAATAATAGATCTCTTTTGGAGATGTTTTCCTATTTAAAAGAAAAATATAAAATTAAATATATTCTAACTGCTCGACTTAACCAAGACGTACTTGAAAATTTCTTCGCATATATACGAGGAATGGGAGGGACAAATGATCATCCTTCACGATTGGATTTTAAGTATAGGTTACGCTGGTACATTCTTGGAAGAAATTCTGCTGCCATTTTTAGAGAGAATAGAAATACCTTGGAAAGTGATGAGTCCTGCTTACTAAATGTTTTTCAAGAAACCAAAGATGAAGATATTTGTATAACTCAAAAAATATTAGCAAAAACATTGCCAAAAGATCAGATAGTAGTAGAAGAGAATCATGGAGAGGAAGAGGAAGAACTTGCTTTAGATGAAAGTCATCAATTTAGGAGCCTATATATTTAGAGGAAGAAATTCTTTTTGACGACCTAATAAATCTTATGGAGACCTTTGAGGTAAAAGAGCAAGTAAACATGGAAGCGTTAAAGTACATTGCAGGATATGTGGCTTTTAAATTTAAAAACAAATACCCATCCTTGGGAGTACCCACAAAGCAGCCAAATGTTTTAGAGACTCCTCCATGGTTGCAAACACTTTCGAGAGTTTCACTACTTAATCCTACCGAAGAATTATGGGATCTGGCGAAAAAAATGGAAACCGAATTCTACCAAATGCTAACTTCATGTCAAGATTTTTTTTTAACGTTTGGATGAAAACAGTTTATCTTCATTTGGCAATACGTCAGTACCTTTTGAAGTAATCTTTGGACACGAACATATATTAGAATAATAAACTTCAAAAAAAATTATCAAAATTTACTAATTTTAAAAATGTTCTGTATGCTTTTGTATGTAGGTACTAATAAAGGATTAATTTCCGCACATATAAGTATTTACTCCTATTTCTGATATTTATTCACCCGCCAAAATGTCCCATAAACACTATACTACTAAAAAAATAATTGAATAAAAGCTGAAAAACATGATATTTTAAAATGCCAACACTATTTCCCATATAACAAATACGAATTTTGCCTCCCGCGTGACGTAAGTCTCGGCTGGCGCCATGCGCAAGAACATACCGTTAGTCTGTGTATCGTGGTCCAGGAATGTTTTGCTTTTCCTCCTAGTTACACAATATACTATTGTGTAAATTCATGATTGTAAATACATACTATAATAAAAAAAATATACATTATTTTCAGTGGCTGTGGCAGTGGAAGTAGGTACTCGATTTTTTTTTAAAGTAAAACTATAAGCTCCTTATTGCTTTGTTATGTTCAGTCAAGTATCTTAATTACTAAAAGTTAATGTACTTTGCAGAACATTCCTTCTGTGTGTTGTAATAAATATTTTAAAGTGTTTCTGAAATTCAACTTCTATAGTGTGAAATGATTTACTATCAATAATTTATATTAGCGTCTTGTCATTTCATGAAATGAAATAAGAAAGGATATGCTATGATGGTCACTTTTATACTGATAGATAGAAATTACTGCTAATTATATGCTCGAAATGTATTAATTTCTTTTTATTATTTTCTCATATTTATTTACGATCTAAACAGGCAGTATATCAACAGAACAGCAATATTATAATAATACACCGAACAATATATTCAAACAAACTGCAAACTGTGCTACGATATAGATATACAGATCTCACATTATTATAGATAAAAAGAACAAGACCAATAATAGATGTAGCAATACTAATAGATAATAACTTTAGCAAAAATACACTGAAAAGTATACCCTCTCGGCAGCCGAAGTGGAAATAATTAGGAAACAAAAAGTGAGCAAATTATGCTATTCGTAATATCCGCAACAGGTTCACACATAAAAGCTTTAGCTAGATATAGAGATACACCATCATATTAACAGAAACCCATATTGTTGAAGACATGCAACATAACCCCAATTCAAAGAGTTTGGACCGACTTTGTCCGCTTGTATTTGAAGCTTAAAGCAACCTCCATTACATTATTTATCCTCACATTTAGCAGGCTAAATTTAAAAATAAGATAGAGCCTAAAATTCAATAGAATACTCAAGCTTGATCCTGTTGTTTTTAAACACTCATACAAAATAGGCTTCCATTTTTAGCAAAATGCTCTTTTTTCTATCTCAAATATCAGTGTCGGATAAAGGAAATTTCTGGTCTGAAGCACTATGCAACCTCGGGCATCTGAAAGTATTACAAAAAGTAGGTATCATTTTTATTTAAAAATGGATATTAATTTAAATTCATGTCAAAACTAGCAAGAAATATTAAAATTATTTTTTTCCTCTAGTAACAAACATAATAATAAATCCTAAGAATAATATTAAAAAGCAAAGGAAGGGCTAAATTTTGCCATTAGCTTCTTTGTCTTTTATTTGCGGCACTTTGCTCATGTAGATTTTTTTTCTAGTGATTTTGTCACTTATATTTTCAAGGTGGTTCTTCCATTGATTGTCCTTTCTAGTGAGTGAAACTAGAAAGGACAATCAATGGAAGAACCACCTCGAAAATATAAGTGACAAAATCACTAGAAAAAAAATCTACATGAGCAAAGTGCCGGTGGTTCTTCCATTGATTGTCCTTTCTAGTTTCACTCTTCCTCTCTTTCTCTCTTTCTCATCTCATACATGTTCGTTTTCTAGGACTTACCAGGTGTAATCCAGCCGTATTAGTTGCAAGCTGGCAGCAGTATTATTTCTGCCAGTTAATTTCCTTTCTTATCTTCCACAGGTACCGCGCTGTAGTGTTTAGCGTTAATGTTGCCTCCCAATAAGAGCTTTTTGTTTGTTTGTAGCCTAGTTGACTCTTCTAACTTATTTGGAAAGGTTTCGTGTTTATCGTTTTTCAATTTGGTGAGATATAGCACCCTATTATAACAACTTCTTTCCTTTCAGTTAGTTTACTACATGAATCCATTTTCCTTCGCGACTTTATTTATTCTGGGGTTTGAATCAAAAATTTTTATGGCGACGTCAGATATTTTTCTTCCTTTTTTCTTCTCAAATTCACATTTTATTCCGAGATGATTGCAGTATCTACATTGTTCTCTATAGCTGTTTGATGAAGAAGGTGTCACCCTGCTTTCGATCGGTTATGATTTTAATATTTCCGATGTTTTCTTTGCCCTTCTTTTTCAGTTGTTTTCTGTTCATGTTAAGCGTCCTTCATAAAAATTTACACTTTTCCGACTCAACCTTGTGTTCGTTGATACTCCTTTTTGCATTCTTTTCCTCTTTACCCTGCTTTTCCACATGTAAAGCAAAAATCTCTTCTGTCACAATTTACTACAATGTGATCATAGCCCCAGCAATAGTAAAATTTCTTGATCTTAACCCATTTTTCTATTTGACAGTTCAAAGGCTGATTAGCCTTTACTTTTGTGAGCTACAGAGCTATCGCTAAAGTATTACTCGCATTTGGTCTGAGGTCTCCTAACTTGTATAAGCTATTTTCTAGTTTTTGTAGTTTTTCCTCAGTTATGTATGGTTTCATTAAGTAAAGTGCTGTGAGCCTATTACTTAATTGCTATTCTTCTTTCTGACCATTCTTACCGCCTTCTGTAGTATTTTTATTGCTGCGCCATCCTTTTCGATGATGATCAGAATTCGCCCATATTTAGTTTGTCCTAATCGTTGTATGGCTGCAATGTAGTTAATAACGGTCTTTATGAATTTTATCCTTTGTTGATACCCTTCTTTCTTCTTCTCCCGTATGAGGGCGTATGTAGCTTCCTCTTTTTGTCTGGGACGCACACTTTCCTTTTGGTTTTATGTCGCCGTATGTGTTGGTCGTGTTCTTGTTGTATAGATTACAACATTAGTTTCAGAATTATGAAAAATGTTTCGAACATTTTTCTGAGGTGTATTAGACTAATATATTTGTGGTGTTGGATTGCTATCCACTCTTCTCCATCTGTTTCTTCTTTTAGCCTTCTCAATTTCTCCCCTATATCTTTCTCAATTATCCCCAGATTGATTTTTTTTTATTTTCTGCCTTGTTAGATCTTCTTGCCGTTTAGACTTTACTTTTGTTGTTTGCTCGACTACTTCAAAACTCATCTTCTATTTCTAATATTTCAAGATATCTGCTTTTATACATGGCTTGGATAACTTTTTCCCTTTTTAAGCCCTCTGGTTCTACCAAGACTACTTTGACAGTTGCGTTTTTAGTTGGAAAGGGGTTTCCTAATATTATTTCTTGTGTAAGTGCCAGCCCATTTTTTCTTTCTAGTTCCTTCCAATTTTTGATTTATCAATTTCATCAAAGGAGCCACACCAGTTTTCTTCTTGTTATGTCAGGTTTTGGTTTGCGTGCATTGGTCTATACTATTTTTTATTTTTTGGTGTTACTGGCCGTAGCTGTCTGAGTGATGGTGATCACTTTTTCTCACACCTATGAGGTTTTATTGATAGCTTCTATTTACCTTTTTAGTTTGTGAGGTACTTTTATTCCTCGTTTAGTATTTCAGTTTTGCACCGCTGTCCTAAACGACTATTCTTTTAATTTAGTTACCACAAATATCTTGCAGCTTTCTTCTTCCTTGTAGGGATCTATATCTTCGCAGTGCTCTTCTGTTGATCAATCCGTTATTTTTTTCTCTCCTAAGAGAAGCATCTTTGTAGCTCACCTATAAGTTCAATTCTTGGGTTGGCTGGAGGAGTTTTTTAGCTTTCCTGTATCTTTGTTAATCAAGGTTCGATTATTTTTTTGAATTTTTATAACATGTGAACTCAAAATTTGTTTAGCTTTAGACTCCAGACTACTGCGCAGATTGTTGCCCCCACCAGTCCGTGGAGCAACCTAGCGGAGTAGGAAGGGATTCTCGGCTGTTTTAATATCCGTCATTTCATCTTTTGATTAGTAGTTTATTCAAGTTTTCTTCTCTAGACTGATTATCTTCTCTGCGGCTTATGACCCTAGTCTGCCCGTTTTATAATATCTGGCTACTCTTACCTAGTTTAGCCCACGAGTCGACACGGTTCACCATAGGCTTATGACTTCTTGGGGTCATTCGGGTACCGAGGGAGAATCAAGTTGAATCGACCTTCGCACCTATGTGGTGGAAAAGCGACTGTAAGAGAGGCTAAGAAGTGCTATATCTCCTCCGTACCCCTATACATTTTAAGGGTTTGCTGTGCAGTGTTCGAGAAATGTGATTTTTTTTATGTTTTTGAGAGATCAACATATCTCAATAGTGCCATTTGATACACTAGATATTTATAATTATTGGCTTAATAAGCAATAAGCACAACGACAAACCATTATTTTTTGGGACGTTAAAGCTGGGCGACAAGTATGAACTATTCCTATTCACTTCCGGATATCTAAGGTAGTGGATTTATTAATTTTACTTAGTTATGTTTTAAGGTCATTTGCAATATATTTCTTGCTGTATAATACCTATCTCACTAAATTATACTTTCGTACCTATTAAGTCGTATATTATAATTTAAAAATTGATTTATGTCGTTTAATGATATATTACACGATATCTACTTATATGTTACCGTCAACCCTTTCTTTCTCTTTTGCGTTATGAAGCAAATTCGTAATACATATATTAATTTATTAATCATTACATTTGCTGCACTTTAGAAGACTTGATTAATCCTTAGACCTGATTCTGTTCCTGTAACAAATACATTAGTAATAAATATCCGGAACTATAGAATATTTGTACAACGGACTGCAACAAAAAATAAGAATTTGTTTGCTATAATACAAAAACCTAGATGTTTAGGAGTCTTCTCAATGTTTGCTTTGTTCAACGTTTTTCATTTAATCCGAATTAATTCAAAACCATAATTTCTCTTTTACTAAAAATGCTAATTAGAAGCGGCTTACTCTACTTATCAAGTGAAAATTCTGAGCAGTAAACAATAATTACAGTTGATCCGCCCTTAGGTAACTTATTACAACGGTTTGTGAACTGCCACTCCTACAAAGAGATCCTCCATGGCCTCGTAAAATCTGACATTGCAATTATGCAAAGTGGGACGATCTAAGGGAGTTGTACCAAGATTTTCCTTGTCTCGACGCGATGTCTGCTTTGGCACTGAGGACCCGTCAGTCTGCTGTGAAGAGATTACGCAGGTAATCTCCTCAGGAATAAAAGCATACATTCCAAGCTCCATCAAATTACCCCGAAAGCAAAGCCCTGGTTCGCCAGAAGACGCAAAGAGCTGTAAGTAGGAAACAGCAAGCCTACAAGTACTGGCAGCAAAATCAGACTGCTGAAAATCGCAATTGGTTTGCCCAAGCGAGAAACGAATGCAAACTTGTGACTGACGAAACTAGGGACAAACACAATCAAAGGATCAAGAATAACCTTTTGCAATGCCCCAGTGGTTCCAAACATGTCTGGTCGGTAGCAAAAGCAGTAAGTAATAACTTTACAAAAACGTATCTTCCACCTTTGACAGACGAACGCGGCATCACGGCGATTACAGCCAAGGGAAAAAGCAAACATGCTCGCCAAAACGTTTTCAAAGCAAGGTTTTTCCCAACATATCGAACATCAACACTATCGTGGCAGAAGTTAAGTCTCATCACCGTGATATTCGTAAAATCCTCAAAGAACTAGATAAGCAAAAGGAATCAGGACCGGACGGAATATCTGCCATGGTGTTAAAGAACTGCGCCAACGAACTGACACCCATTTTTCCAGACTTTTTTTTCTCTGTCTTACCGAAAAGATATTTATTCATCCTGGCAAGAAACCCACGCCCTCAAACTATCGCCCAATTGCCTTACTTCCAATACTCTCCAAAGTCATGGAATCTGCAGTCAATAAGCAACTACTCAAGTAGCTTGAGACCAATAAATTAATTAGCGATAACCAATATAGCTTTCGAAAAGAGAGATCGACAGGAGATATATTGGCTTATGTCACTCATATATGGAGCAAGGCAATTGAGAACTACGGAGAAGCTCGAGCGATTGCGTTAGATATTTCGAAGGTATTCGACATAGGTTGGGATGAAGGATTGCTCAACAAACTGTTATTCTTCGGACTGCCAGCCTCTGTCTTCAGCTGGCTTGACAGTTTCCTTAAGAACCGATCTCTGCACGTTGCAGTTGATGGATACATCTCAGACACATTCATCATTAATGCCGGCGTGCCTCAGGGTGCAATAATTTCACCAACTTTGTTCCTCATGTATATTAATGACCTGCTAGTCGAAACCAATAATTCTGTTTAAAGTTTTGCAGATGACAGTACCCTTGTCTCCCAGTTTAGATAGGAAAAACCTTTACCAGCGACTGAGACCTATCACCACAGGCAGGGACAGATTACAGGAATTAATTAAGATCTGGAGAGGGTTCGAACTTGGGACGACAGAAATTTGGTCCAGTTCAATGCAGCAAAAACCCAATCGGCCACGTTTATCAAGAAAGCCGATACGGCGGGTCCTGATATCATTATGGTAGGATAGACCATTTTCTTCATCCTCGTCAATCAGACTACTGGGTGTCTCAGTCAACGGCAATATTCTGGCACGACCACGTTGCTGACATCGCAAAATCAGCCTCGCAGAAGCTTGGTGTGCTATTTCGTAACAAAAACTGTATACACCGCAGCAGCTGCTCTTGCTCCACAAAGCGCAAATAAGATCGTGCTTAGAATATGGCTCACGCATCTGGAGTGCCGCACCTAAGCACACCCTAAAAGCTGCTGGATTACATTCAGCAGCATCTCGTCGGCGACCCGAAGTTGACCCGGGATTTGGATAGTCTGGAACACCGCAGACATGCGGCCTAGATATGCCTGTTTTACAAATATTTTCATGGCAGATATTCCCTGGATTTGGCCCGCCTCATCCGTGCCAATCAACATCTTCGCATACACACCGCTCGTGGAGTGCCATAGGATCTTCTTTTAGTGTGCGTGTCATTGTCATAAAAACACAAAAAACTTTTGAAAAATTAAAGTTAGAAAAAGACTGAAAATTTGCCGATAGAAACTGAATACGGTTTAACACGTTAAGCGCAATAGACCGCCGGTTTGCACATTACTTTCGGTCGCTACAGGCCGAGCGACCGTCGCTAATTCAAATTTACCATAAAGCATGGACCGATATGGCATGTGGGCAATAGTCGGCAGTATTGTGTTTAAAATATACCGACTGGAAACTTTGCTCGAAATTAATATTTTAAGTTTTCAAATAACTGAATTTTTAAGCTGTGCGGTCCAAGCTTATGACAAATTTGATATATTAGCGGTCCAGCATTTATAAGTAAAAAATTAACACAGGACCAAGTATTATTTAGAACATTTATTTAGAAAATATCTCATAAATGTGAAAAATAAAAATTAAGAATTAAAGGAGTTTTGAATTATGGCATGTAGCAAAACAATCTAAAAAAGTAGTGCCTTTCAGAAACTGACAATATTGGGAACACTGTTGGGAAGGCCCTTTGTTCTTTCTGAGTTGGTGATTATTTATTTTCCTTTTCGTGCTAGGCCCAGGTATCTGAGTGTTCTGCTCCTGTTCGGGCGGAAAAAGAAGGCCCTGTACAATATTTTCTCGATCTTCAGTGATAGACATTGTGCTACCGTTGATTTCTTTATAAAGAAAGTGGGCATTTACAACAGCAGTACCCATTTTTTCTTAATGCCGAACATTTGGCCAGAAAGATCTATTCAGGTTTTTGCAGCATTTTACTCCACAACTGCTACTGGCTACTGGTTATTGTACAGGTCCACTTCTGCGATTTACATTTACAGTTTCTGTGGTGTGTCTTGTTGATAACATAACCGTATCTCTCGCATTCTTCCATTTTATTATACACATACTCCTTTTCAATTTTCTTTGCCAATAATTTGACCAATTTTCAACTTCTTTTGGATAACTTCCTTCAGATTCTATTACAACGAAGCGTACCAAGTAAATGGATTTTGTTGTCTAAAACTTTGTGCGCTAGTTCTAATCTAGTGTAATAATTATTGTCAGTGACGATAGTCCTTCCCTTGTTTAATAATATTTCTGATAACTGCATCGCTGTTTTTGTAGGAACGGTACAACTAGAGTCCCTTTTTTTCCTGCATACATTTTCCTTTTCCATGTATACCCATTCTGTCATTTTGACAACAAAGTTGAAGGGCATATGATTGTCTACAGAATCCCTCCAGCCCTCATTATAGACTGCAGATTCCGGTTTTCCATATCTTGTTCCGGCAAACACTGTACAGAAATACTTGAATGACTCACTGCAACTTCCTGATTTTCAGGCAGAAATGGTTCAACTGTAAATCCCTGATTTGCAAATTTTTGTTCCGATAAACCCTGTACAGAAATACTTGGATTACTTGCCGCAACTTCCTGATTTTCTCGTGCGAATTGTTCATTTGTAAGTCCCTGATGTAAAATATTTCTGTTTTCCCTATTTTGGTCCGGAAAAAACTTTGTAGAAATACTTGTCAGCAGCTAAACAAAACAAAATAGTATATTATTTTATATGGAGGAAAAGTGATACTTTTCATGGCGCGCTCGTGTTTAACAGCCGAACGGTGTGAGGCTGGTAATAGAGAGCAAGCCATGAAAAGTAACTTTTCCTCCAAATAAAATATGCTGTTTTTTCTTCAAATGTCGACAAAGTAATGCAAAAACATCTCATTTTAATAGTAATAGTATGTAATTATTATTAAAGATAAGTGGGTTCGCAAGGCGGCTTAGACCGGTGTCGCTGAATAGGCACAGGTTGTTGCTATGGTAATGTAACATAAAGCTGTCAGTGGACACTGTCAACAATAATTATTTTTTTAAGATTGCGTCTACGATTGCGTTTTAATTCCGTATTGATAAGCAGTTATTGAGTAAGTTCGATTAAATAATAACCAATTTGTTCCTAAATTAGTGATTTTTAGAAATGCAGTCACAAATTGAGTGATAAATACAAATTGTAGTTTAATAAATCTTGAGTTGTTGACGCTTATTTTGCGTCGCTTATATCCCTATGCGCAAACTCCGGATGGTTTGGAACCGTTTGAAATCGCTGCTAGAACAAACCTTATATTTCTGACAGTATCAATTTAGTTTTTTAAAATATTTTAGCCATGCCTTGGGTTAGGTTTGTTTGGTTGCGCTTCCGGAGCGAGCGAAGCGAGTGAAATATTAGTCGAAATTGAATATTTCCTATATTTATTCACTTTTTCAACCCACCCAGCGCCTGTATTTACTACACTGTCCTGCATAACATTTGATTACTATTACGTTTTCGCAAATAAAAAACGTCTAAAAATGACGTTAAAACACTCAATGTATGTGTTTGCAAGGAAAAAAACGACAAAATCGGTCTGACACGTTATTGAGGGTAACCTTGCTTTAGCTATTTATAGCGATACATCTGAATAGGATCGATGGACAGTCATAATTCATAAGATAAGTGATATTGAGAATTCGCGTTTCGCGTATTAATAATACTTTTTCGTATTTATTTTTATTTTGAAATCTATGTTTTGTCATTTCCGGGACAATTAGCGTCCCGCAAGTGATGCCTGCGGGACGGGTGAAATATACCTCCAAATCTGGGAAGTCCCGGGACAGTTGGCAACGTCACGAGGCCGGCGCGCGGGGCGCCATAAAATGTATTACTTTTTATTGTTACTATTTAAGTTATCGAGATAAATTTAGCCTCTGAGTATATAGATTGACCCACAATATTATTTAAAAAAATAAAAACCATTTAGCCCGGCAAGAAATTTTCTTCGAATACACCTTGGCGCTTAACGTGTTAAAACAACATTGTTCTATTGAAATAAAAAAAAACAATCCATGCGTCTTTTATTCATAATACATTTTTGAAAAGATCAATGACACTAAGCCAAGGTTTTAGCTTAAAATGCAAAGAACCATATAGCGCCCTTAAAAAATATCAACTTCGTATTTGACTTTAAAATATCTTTATGGTAAACCACCCACCCACACCTTATCCATATTTTTATTAAATAAGAAAATCCATAATGAAATAATATTCAAATGAATTAAACAGCTGTAAGCCAAAACGTTAGAATATGCTATCGTGGGGTGTTAAGTTTAAAATCTAAAAAATGAATTGTAAATATATAAGGAAAATATTTTGTCTGACGCTTTGGAGAAACGCTCCCAAGTTCTTACCATATATTTGGGCCTTTCGAAGGCCCTTCTCATGGTTAATCGCCTGCTCCTTTTCTCTGAGCGTAATGCTTTGTGTATTGAAAGACCTCTGCTGGATTGAATTGAGACCTTCTTATCGCACCTCTGACAAATTGTTCGGTTCAACAAATCCAAATACAAGAATAAATAACGATAAAATCTGGAATTTCATAAGAAGCCCACCTGGAATGCATGTTCTCTACATTATTTATTCGATAACTTAAAATGTTTAGCATAGCCCATGGTTCATTTTTGCCGAACGTAACGATTTACTTGGAAGACCGGTTAGAACTTCAGTTTGAGTGCATCAGGGTTTGAGTGCGAACATTTTTAAATTTACTCGATCATATTCCATTGATTAAATCTGACTCTTGAGCATCCCTACTTTATCAATAAAAAAGTACTATCCAGCGTCACTGAAATACAGCATTTTGAGTATATTAGAGATTTTAAGCTAATACTGAAAACACTAGTAGATAAATTAATATTCAGGTGTAAAGCTTTTGGGATTTATGAGACGTCTAATAAGCCACATCACGAATATCATCGATATCAAATAATTATCTTGTGTTTTAATAGCATCTCATCTGGAATATTAGCTCAGCATCTAGAATCCTCACTATACCGTACACATTCAGTATACCAGTGTATTGCAGTATGACTATGTTAACTCATGAAACCAAACTGAATGCACATTACTTTATTTCAAATTCGATGAGCTTAAGAAAATCTTATTAGCAAATGCAAATCTTTATATTCTTGAGAAAAATAGGACTCAATGCCTCTAAAAGATACTTGTTGGCGTACCTCATTTTCTCAGGCCACCCACAATATTAATTTTGGTCAAAACGCTCTGATGTTTTTCAACCAGGAACATTTCTTTTTACCTATGCGCCGCTTGCCCCTAAGCATACATAACACTTCACAAATCGACATCCAGGACTCACACTCTGGGTGGAATTACACATGAATGACCAGATCATGTCGAACGTGGCTCTTGCCTACTCGATTTCCCAAAATATTTGAATTTTTCTACCACTTCTATTCGTTTCCTATATATACTAATAATTATTGGTGGTTCTGGGGTTTTTAATTATTTTTGTTTTAGTGGTATTTACTTTAAGGCCGTATATCGTTTTTATCTAGACCGCTTAACCACACTATTTTAAGAGTTGGTCTACTAGGTCGAACGCCTTCTCATAGTCTATAAAACATGTATACTTCTTTTTCTGCTGTTCTCTACACTTTGGAAATAAATCGTTTAAGCGAAACAGTGCCTTTCTAGTTCCAATTCCCTCACGAAATCCAAACTGTCCGGCGACACCTTGTAGGCATTTTCTGAATATCCTTGAATAAACGATTTTAAGAATCAGTTTGAGGAGATGGCACATTAAGCTTATAAGCCTATATTCATCCCATGACTTTAGCCATTCACGGGGAATCACACCGGAGGAATAAATTTTGTTAAAATGCCGAACCAGCGAATCTATGTGTTCTTCTAGAAGTTTTAATATTTTTAAATGAACTTGATCCGGTTCCGGAGGATTCCCGATTTTGCTGTTCTTTATTGCTTTTACAACTGCAGTGAGTTTATTTAGCAAGCGTTGCAGAGCTTCTGAACTATCCGCTATCATCGCGATGTCATCAACATACCTGAGGTTGTTAAGCGTTATAGCGTTAATCCCATCATGTGTGTATTTTATCGCCTCTTCAAACGTACGCTGGGAGTATAAATTAAATAACGTTGGGGATATAATACTATCCTGTTGGATATCTTTTGTATTGTTGTTGATTCAGTTCTAATATTATTATATTTTGCTACAGCTGTTTGATCCCAATACAAATTCTTAATCATGACAATATCGTTTTTATCTAGACCCATTAATTCTAATATTTTTAAGAGTTGGTCTACTCGGTCGAACGCCTTTTCATAGTCTATAAAACATGTATACACCTTCTTTTGCTGGTCTCTAGACTTTTGAAATAAAACGTTCAAGTCAAACAGTGCCGCTCTATTTCCCATTCCCTCACGAAAACCAAACTGCCCGACTGATAACTTGTACGCATTTTCTGAATATCATTGAATGAACAATTTTAAGAATCAGTTTCAGGAGATGGCTCATTAAGCTTATAGCCCTATACTCGAGCCTATATTCATCGCATGACTTAGTTATTCGGGGGGAATCACACTGGAGGAACAAAATTTGTTAAAAAGCCGAACCAGCGAATCTATGTGTACTTCTAGAAGTTTTAATATTTTTAAATGAACGTGATCCTGTCGCGGAGGATTCCCGGTTTTGCTGTTCTTTATTGCTTTTACAATCTCCTGTTTCAGTATTTTAGGAGAGCTCTACAGATTTCTGGTTTATTCGAAACGGCGTGGTTCTACGCTTTTGAACAGCTGCTCTATGTAGGATTTCCAGTATCCTTTGAGATCTTCAATATCCATAACTGCCTTATCGCTATCGTCAATTAAGGCATACGTGGTAGGTTTCTTGTTTCTATCTGCCTCTTCCTTTATTTTCTTATGTACAGCGAAACTATCGTTCTTTCTCTCCATCGATTCGATTTCGTCACATTCTTGATTCATCCATTTTTCTTTGGCCCTTCTAAATGTTCGTTGAATGCCCCCTGTACCCCTGTGGATTCTTGTTCTGATGTTTTATTCTTTCTTCCATCAATTGCAGTATTTCGTCTATCATCCAAATTTCTGTTCCTTCTGTCTTTGGTTCCAATGTATTCTCTTTCTATGTTACTCAGTATATTATGTATTTTATTCCATTGTTCTTCTGTATCACTCATGAAGTTATTAGTTCTGTGAGAAAATTCCTCACTTACACGTCGTCTGATTCTTTCAAGTGTTGCAGATTTCTTCATGTTTTCGATATCAACAGAGGTGGTTGAAGGCTTTCGAAGATTCTTCAGTTTTACACTATAAATTAACAATAAACGGGTTATGGTCGCTGCTTATGTCAGCTTGGGGGTATGCTCTTACTACATGTAGGCCATTTCTGTACCTATGATAGATTTCTTCTAACAATAAAAGTTGAATGGAGATATCCGATGACATTTGCAGCTCTGATTATTTTTTGCCATAAATTACCTTTTGTATGCTCATGCATTGATAGCAACAAAAAAACTCTATGGGGTTTCGGTCTGAACTTCGCTCAGCCCATAGATTTTAACTTTCTCAGCCAATCCAGTGGCGTGGGAAAGCATTATTAAGAAGGTTTTACATTGGTAGAGGATAGCGAGCGGATGTAAAAACCAAACGAACATCTTCAAATAAATGAAACATATTATTTTGAAGATGTTGTAGTTAATCTTGACCATTGATCTTGTCGGGAAGGTATAAAGAATCATGTAATAATAGTTAGCTATCCCGAAACAAGGGTTGATTTTAGCTTCGTGTTGGAACTGATGTCTCTTCAAGGCTTTGTTAAGTTTTTTTCGTAATTGATCACCCTTTTCTAGTAAAGTTGCTTTGTCGGTAAACAGAATTTTAGCAAGAAAAGATGAAAGCGTTCTGAGTTTTCTTGCAACGAATGCAAAAAAAATTCGATTGCTAAAATATCTACAGACTGAGAATATAGCCAGAATACAAATGAAAGTAATAGAGCCTTCTAAGCTCTTGGTCATAGATAAGCACATAATTGGATTCAGCTACCGCAACGACCATCGAAAAAATATAAAAAAATATTATGATTACAATATCTTAAACTATAATTGAAAAATGACCCATTCGTTACAGGATACTCTACCCTATAATATGTAGTAATTCTTGCAAAGTTGTGCCTTGCTCGTAGGAAAATAAATACGAAAGTTTACAACTTCTAGAATCTACATCTACGCCTATGAACAACAATCACGATATTGTTTGCCCAAGAAGTCGTAAAAACATTTGACATGGCCATTTGCTAAATTTTATGACTGATTTCTGTTAAACTATTATGTTCTTTAGGTTTATCCTCGATTATCTGCTAGATATCCATAATAATGTTTCATGCATATTGCATAAGATTTTATCTTTCCTTTAACAGTTCGCGAAGGAATTTAAACTATAGTTTTCATTATTTTTTTAACAATGAAATACATTACACAAGTAGGTCGTTTTTTTTTAATTTTAGTTTATCGTAATTTTTGTTATCGAC
>MU194356.1:0-17672 GCA_016904865.1 Pissodes strobi
TATATATATATAATATTTCATATTTCAAATTTTACATAGAGCACCTACCTAATCGATTTATCGTTTAAACATAAAATGACTAGATAACGATTCTACTCTTACAAATGAATTAAGCTGTGATGAATGAACAAAAGTAAATCCAAAACAACAAAACAGCTGATTTAATCTAATCTCCAAATTCAATTTGTAATGTAGGGGTAGCACAAGAATAGTACTTAAGTTTATTATTCTTGGGGGTAGCATATCTTTCCCGTTTAGCAAACAGCAACCTGTCACTTCCACTTCGAAGTGGCGAAGCGCAATATAGTAATACTCTTGGTAATACTGGTACGTAATAAAAGAGAATAAGTAGTACGTACCCGAGTACTTACGTATCTGAAAAAAATTGAATCAGTAATAGTAGACCGATTGTATTCCTATGAGTATTGCGCATGCGGCAACTTGGCCCCTATCGGCCCAACTTACGACCAAAAACTTTTCGATGAAAACGTTTCGGACATGCCTAATAGCGAAATGTTTTTTTCTTCATTTTGGGCATGCCTTGGGTTAGTGTTGGTGTTGTTGGCTGAGCCCCCGTAGCGAGCAAAGCGCCATGCCAGAGTGGACTATGCGTGCAGTGAAAATTTAAAATACCTATTATAACTAACCTATTCTTGTTTCGTTATTAAGCATACCCGAAGCCTCGCCCGAAGCCTTTGCATCGAAAAGTTAGTAGATTCCCTACATCCTTGTACTCGCGACACCCGCCCATAATATTATATTAAAGCTGGTTTTATATGGACATAACATAAGCAGCGCACTCGGCAGCGCATAAGCATAGGAAGTTAAAAATGCAACTTTAAGTCAGGCAATTTAAGTATAGATAGATATAACCGAGGAAATAACATAAGACCGAGCCTCGGACCGAGCATAATACACAACATAAACTCAACATAAGAAGTTTACTAAGTTTTAAATTCTTATGATATGTCGAGTGATATGTTCTTATGTTCGATCAAGGAAAACACTGAGTTATAATTATTGTATTATCAGAGACTCTCTGGTATTGCTCCTTACAAGAAGCTGCGTACACCCCTTTAATAAAGTACCGGAAGCTTCGCGCTTGCGTAGTAATGATGAACTCATGAAAAGCGCTCACGATCAAGTTCACGGTAGTATATGCAACGGGCATTGAGCGGTTGTTGAATATTTTACTTCACGCTTCGCTCGCTACGGGGGCGCAACCAACAAAAACTAACCAAAACTAACCCGTCATGTCCGAGGTCATGCCAAAACGTGCCAAAATGAAGAAAAAAAAATGCAGTACGACACAGGTAGTATTTGTATTTAAATCCGTCGGGGAGCAAGAGTAAGATATTCAATTCAATTGGGTAGTTTTTTAAAGCGCCACTTGAGTCGCTCTAACGCAACGAGCAAGATACTACGCAAGCGCTAAGCATCTGGCGCTTTATTGAACGCGTACACGCAGCTCCTTGTATTATTATAGACTCTGGCGACAACGGCGAACCTCCTTCCATTCGTCCCTCCCTAGCACCCTCCCTCTCTATCCCGCGGATTTGACTCCAACGCCATCTAGCGTAGGTGGCGTTGACTCATGCGATTGCATTCGCGCCATGTCTTCACGATGCAATCAATTTGCCGCCAAAGCCCTCGTGGTCGAGAGGTCTAGATGGTTAGGTCTAATTTCGACGGCCAACGGCGGCCCGGGTTCAAATCCCGTTGCCTTTTTTTTATTTTTTTAGGGTTGTTTCCAAACAGTTTTTTCTTGATTTTGGGTAGGTATGTCTTGGGTTAGTTTTGGTTAGCACCTGGTTAGTTTCCCTTTCTTGAGCCCCGTAGAGAGCGAAGCGAGCGGAGGGCCATGCGAAAAGTGAAACAACGTGCCCGTACTTTGTCAGCACTTTCTACGATATATTTTGCTTTATCTAACTAAATAGTAGCTACGCAATGTCCGGGAGTCCTGATACACGTTTTATTATGTATGTATATGGCAAGGTATATGGTTAAAACTTCGGTTAACAGTGTTAACCTGGGTGTTAACACACGGCGGATCATTAGGTAACATTTTAAGATCCTCTACAGTCATACGGCACTATGCTATATTAGTCGCTTCTTATTGGTGGATTAACCTCACTTTCACTTTATCTGCGGTTCAGTCAGTATTTTCCAGGAGGTCTAGATGACTTGGATTCTGTGTTTGCAATATGGACGGTTTGCGTTCAATTCCCGTCGGGTGCAATACATGTTTTATTTATTTTTTTAAGGTTATGTTTGTTTCTTTTTATAAATTTGGGTTAGTTTCAGTTAGTTTTGTTTGGTTGCGCCCCACAGCGAGCGGAGGGTCATGCGTGGAGAGTTGACAGTACTCTAAAGTGGCCTTAAAGCAGCCCACACATTATCGCGGAACGGAATGGAATGGAACGGAACGAAAATGTTATAAAGCAAGTAAATAAGCTCGTAAATAAGTTAGGGTCCGCACACTACCGCGGATCGGAAGAGCGCGGATAGGATCGGAACGGAATCGCTGGGATTGCTCTGCGGGCAAATTTTTCCGTGGTTCCGCAGCCCCCAGCGCTATACACTGGAATATTTGCGAAGTCGCGCACAAAACATGTTTATGTGAGTACGATTTTTTTTAAATATTTTATCATTATAGACCAAGGGGTCTCTCACTTTAAAAAAAGATGTACATGTAATGCTAAAATATCATTTTAAGCGCGACTGCCAGGGAATGCCCAGTGACTTTATGGACTGCCGTACAATTTTATAGGCTGCTAGGGACTGCGTAAAATGTTTAGGAACTGCTTGTGACCGCCTAAGGCTGCTTGCGACTGCCAAAGACTTTTCAAGGCTACTAGAAATTGCCAACAAAAGAAAATACCATAAATAATTATTTCTTTATGCCCTGGTCAAGACCCTAGTGTTCTCCCATTTCTTTTTATTTGTGTTTTAGCGAAATTTTTAGGTATTATTAAGAAACTAAATGAGTAGAAACAAATTCAAATCAGGAATAATCTAAGGAACCAAATTCGTATATTTAAATACCCCATTTATCGAAAATAATGGACATTTTTGAAAAACAAACTAAAATATAAGCAGGTGTAATATTTCGTATAATTATTAGGTATTTAGAATGGCGGATTTACTTGTCTCCATTTGCTAAACACTGTATCACCCATGGTTATGGGATCCTCATACCGACTTCGCTTCGAACATATAGGTAAATAAATGCATAAAATATAAAAATTCTTAAAATATCCTATTAAAATATATAATATAAAAATTCTTACAATGTCCTCTTAAAAAATATAATTATATTAGATAAGATAACATGTTATTTGCCCTTACGTCACGGTTAGTGACGTTCAAGGGGTGTTTCACCCATGCAATAGGTGTACAAATCTCATACATTCGTGTTGCAGTCCCGCATACAGTCGATACAGTCTCATGCAGTCAAATGCAATGCATGCAGTCGTAATACAGTCTTTAGGAATTCCTTGCAGTCCCATGCAGTTATTGGTGCAGTCACACGCAGTAGCGTACATTCCATGTACATTCACGAGAAATCGTATGCAGTCGTGGGAAGTCGAGCGTGCAATCGTGGTTCAATCTTGTCACAAGACGTAGAAAGCCACACAAATGAACCTAAGTGCGCGCGCACGCACTATTCCCGTAACTTTTATTTTCAATTTTGTGTTCTTTATTTTTACATTATTTGTTGTAATTTTGAAGTGACTGGAGCTAAAATTTATTATTGGGAGTATATGCAAATGTGTATGGTTGTATCAAGGGATGGCGAGAATTTAAAAGAGTATGGTTAATTTCCCGAATGGCCCTCCGCTCGCTTCGAGGCACAACCAAACCAAACTAACCTATACTAGCCCAAATTTAAAAAAAGACACAAACATAACCTTAAAAAAATAAATGAAACAAGTCTCGTCACCGACGGGAATCGAACCCGGGCTGCGGGCCGCGCCGTGTCACAAGCACAGGATCTAACCACTGCACTAAAAACCTGCTGAAGGCAATTCACTGGACCGTAGAGAAACAAGTAAATAAAAGAGTTACGGAAATAGTGCGTGCGCGCGCTTAGGTTCATTTGTGTATTTATTAGTAATTTTGTCAGATATTGCCTCGGATATTGCTTATAAAGCGGCATCATTTGGTTTTCTTTTGGTTACTTAGTAACTTTAAGGCGATTTTGTGAGGTTGTGTTTTGGTTGACACAGATGAATATAATATAAAAGCCAGAAAAAGATATATAATAATTTTTTTAGAATTTGTGCTTAGACATAAATTTGATTGGATCGCTAATGATTTTTTGTTGTACCAATTATTATCCCATTATAGTCAAGAGCTCATAACGAATTTTCGGTGTTTGGTTTATTCTACAATTCGCACGGTGACCATGATACCTTTACGATAAATAAATTGGGAACTGAAGCTCTCGTGGTCTTTCTTTGTACAGGGTATCCGGATTTCGTTGTACTTGCGGGGTAGCTCCATTAATTTTAAAGTTAGCAGGGTACGGTTTTCTCAACACGTTGCTGCTTTTTTGTGAAACGGAAGATACGGTAAACAGATTTTTATAGCCACCATCGTTTTTTAGATACAGGGTTCTCCCTGAATTTGCACTTTTGGGGCATACCTGGTATTTTGAGAACGGTTAATTATATTGCAAAGGCAAAAACTGTATCTTATAAATATTTTAACGTACAATCAGTTTTTTCATAAAATTCATAATGCTCGATATACAGGGTGGGCCAACGAAAACTTTACACTCCGATTATTCTTCTTTAAAATGAAAATTTGGAAAACCTTTCGATTTCTGATTCGTGCCTCTTTTCAACCTTGTCACTTCAGCCCTCTGAGCGTGATGGAGCTTCACTCCTAAAATTTGAAATGGGTTAAAAAAGGAGTCGAGTGGTATCTCATTTTGAAGGTCTTTTGAACCTTATTACAACTTCCGAATTTGACGTCTCTACGCTCATACCCGTTTATTTCTTAATTAATTATTGCTTAACTAATGAGAGCAGTCACTACAAAGTTAGTAGATGTAATCAGTGTCAATTGACCTTCGAAATTTGGTATTGCTGAATCTTCAGTACCATATTAAAAACTCACCCCAATTACAATGATTGAGTAAAACTTTATTTCGAAGGCCCTTTGACTCATTACATCTACCAACTTTGTAAAAATAGTTGCTAGCTCTTAATTAATTATTAATGAAGAAGTAACACTTTTCCAAAATGTTGTATGATGTCACATAAACAGAAATAAGAGTAGAGACGTCAAATTCGGCAGTTGTAATAATGGTCAAAAGATTTTTAAAATGAGGTATCAGACGAGCGAAAGGACATCCACACCACAGTTCCCTTATGGAGCTTAATTAAACCAATAGAAATACACAAAAGTGACAGAATTTATGAAATTTGAAAAATGTAAAAACAAAGCGAGTAACTTTTTCTGCTAAATTAGAACTGATTTTAGGCATGCCTTGGGTTAGCTTGGGTTAATTTTAGTTGGTTGAGCCCCGGAAGGGATATGCGTTTTCTCTTGCTCCGCCCATTAACTGTGTCGCATCAGACGACTCCTTTTTCCATTTAAAATTTTAGAGGAGCTCATCACCCTTAGGGGTTGAAGTGACAAGGTTGAAAATATTCACAACAAGTATTCCCATAGAATCAGAAATCGACGGTTCCGAGCGTTCCAAATTTTCATTTTAAAGCCGAAAAACCGAGGTGTAAAGTTTTCATTAGCACACCCTGTATAGACTAAATTTTGGTTTTCTTAAATGGGAGACCCTGTATATTTTTTCCTCGTTGTATACAGTAATGATTATACGAGTATAATATTCGATAATATTTAGAACTCAGTTCCCAATTTATCGATCCTTAATCGTTGGAGTACTACCACCGTGCAAAATTGCCCATTAAATCAAACACTATAAATGCGTTATAAGCTCTCCGACTATCAGAAATATTAGCGATATGCACAAAAATGGAACACTCTACAGTCCACTGCTTTTTCGAATATTTATTTACATTCTCATGCAGTCCCATGCAGTTGGTGCAGTCACCTATCATATTTATGCAATCAATGCAGTCAAATGCAATATTTATGCAGTCAGATGCAATAGGTGTACAAATTTTAGTGAGTGAAACACCCCTTGGTGACGTTATAAAAATTTTAGCGATTAACCAACATCTCTTTCTTGAGTAAAATAATTAAAAAGTTTGAAAATAAGAGCTCGTTCTTTCTCATTAAACCGACCATTCATTTTAAAAATGATTTATTCCGTGGTTAAAAAAAAACCGTCGTTTGACACCACGTTTGACACTAGTCGATACCTGTCAAATGACATTTTACCCTTGATTTTACCCAAGATTTTACCATTGATGTAGAAAATACGTCCATGGTGTAAAGAGAGATGCCAAGCTATGACGTAATGGCAAATAATGGCTGTACAAATTTTATAATCCAGTACATTTATATTTTAAAAGTAATTAGACACTCTTTTTAAGGTTTTGTATTTTCCTATAGTATTAAGTTCCATTTGTTCCTGGCGTTTCAGTTTAAAGGGATAGTTTTCAACAATATTAATTGGTCCATACAAAATAAATTCTTATTTTACAATCTGAATACCATCTTGTACTGGCCAATGGCCATATGAAGTCGTCAAGTTCTTTCTTAAGAAATTTCATTTTATATTTATTGCTTGGTAAAATTTCGACAATATCAGCATAGTTCTCTTCTTGTTTTATGATATTACAAGTAGTAGTGTTTTGATTTTCAGTTAACTCAACATCTGACAATTATTCATTTTCAAATTCTCTCAACGGTTCATCTGTGGTAAAATCTTCAGAACTTTCCTCATTGCTTCTGTCTCTATTTTTCTTTCTTAGAATTTTAATTTTTGGTTCGTTTTTTTTTTGGTTTGGCACTTTTTTTCAGAAGTTCTACATTTGCTTGAGGGTACTTACATCTGAACTGATAAGGCTATCACTAGAGAGCCTAAAAAAATGCATTTAAGAATATAAAAACGTAAAGTACTACATACATACAGTCTACCTATCAATATCTTTGAAAATTTCAGCGTCCTTTTGTACAGGGTGACTCGAAATCGAGTCTATGCTATGTAGGGGAAACTCGAGAACCGTAAGAGATACAGTGTCCGTCAAATTAGGGTAAAATTGCGTATTTAGATGTCTAACAATATGACGTTTAAAAAGTTTTAAAATTCCGAATATTTTCGGATATATCAGGAAAAAACCGAAATATTTATTGAAAAATCGCTTTATTTTTTTTCCTGAGCTTATTTAAAAACGGATTTCAAATTAAACTGCACTTTTGCATTGCCACTTTTTCAGCTCTATCCAATAATGGGGTATTCACTTTGAAATCCGTCGTTTCATCTTCATTAGTTTTTTTTTAAATACGAACTTTATTTTTTATTTATCGTTTTTCAAATGACATTGGTGTTATAAATATAAATATGTGTTTTTAATTTTTTTTGGTATTTTTTTTAATTTAATATTTATTTTTTTTAAGTTATTTATTTTGCTTTGGGGTAAAACCTAAATGAACTTGATAATTTAATTTTGCTATATTTTATTTTCATTAAAAAAGGTTTTAGTTTTTCACTTAACACAAAAAAAAACAAAATAAAATATTTTTGTAGAATGTCAAAATTTCAAAAGTAAGAAACTATTTAAATTTACGTCAAAGCAAAATAAGTAATTTGAAAAAAAAAATAAAAACACATATTCATATTACCCAATAACGCGAATATCATCTGAAAAATGATAAATTTTTTTTTTAATTTAAAAAAGGAAGTTGATGATGACCCCTTGAAGACGAAACGTCGGATTCCAAACTGAATATCACCATTGGATAGAGCAGAAAAAGTGGCAATGCGAAAACGCAATCTTATTTGAAATCCATTTTTAAATAAGCTCAGGAAAAAAATAAAATTAGTTTTCAATATTTCGGGTTTTTTTCGGATATCTGGAAATACTCGAAATTTTAAAACTTTCTAAACGGCATACTGTTACGCACTTAAATGCGCAATTTTGCCTTAATTTGACCGACACTGTATCTCTTACGGTTTTCGAGTTCCCCATACATAGATTTGAATTCGAGCCACCCTGTACATCATCATGATCTTCAATATTTGGTTCTATTGCAATATTTTCTTCAAATGGTTTAATGACTGGTTCGTCGGAAAATTTGCTCGGTAGCAGCTGGAAAAGATACAGTAGATGATGCATGCAGTTCACCTTCATGTCCTAGATTAACTGCCAACTCACTTATGTCACACAACGCGTCTTCTTTAGCTTTTTCTAAAACTATTTTTATGCTTTTGATTGAAAGAATGTCTGTTGTTTTAATAATATTTACTCCATGGCGAGTATTTCATTTTTCGCGCGGAAAAATAAAATTGTTACCTACAGTCCAAATATGTATAAATTATATTTTAAACGTAAAAAGCGTACTAACAAAATCTCAATATAAACTCAAAAAATGGAATGGCGCGCAAACTGCAATACTGCTTACTTGCCTACAGCAAAGCAAATAAACACCCAGCTCAGCAGCCAACAAGGCCTATTGGCTGTCGAGGCCCAGAGGCCCTTGCTTTACATGGTTCTTGACCATTCCTTTTAACAAAACTTGCCGATCGCCTGCTAAATTCCAAGCGACTGCCGCCGACTGCTACTGATTTGTTAGAGAATGCCTTAGGACTGCTGCGACTGCGAAAGAATGCCCAGGGACTACCAGTGAATGTTAAGACGACTGCCTATGACTGCCACTAATTACTAGTTGACTGCCCTGGGACTGCCTGCGACTGCCAAGAAAATGTACATGTAATGCCATTAGTGAAAGACCCCTTGTTATAGACAATCGGAGGAAGGTACTTGAAAAACGTTTGCTAGTCTTCTAAAAGATCGGGGAACAGATGATGAAATTCCCCATATTTTTGTCTTTTCATGTTAATTTCATGGACCCATTTACGCGTTTTCTTCTTTTCTCTCTCACTTTTTTCTTCCTCCAAAACTACACGCCACGAATTCTTCGTCAGAAGTGTCCATTGCAAAAGTACAATAAACACAAAGTTATCAAGCTAGCCTAAAAATAAACCACTAATATACAAATCTTTTCCGCGGACTTCCGCGCTAATGTGCAGGGATTAAGAATTTCCATTCCATTCCGACCCAGTCCGTTCCGGGGTAAGGTGCGGGATGCTTAACCCACCAATGAGAAGCGGCCTCGGAAGCGGCTAATATAGCATAGTGCCGTAGGACTATAAAGGATCGTATTATACTTATCATTATAATAATATGAACTGAATATATGATCGCCAAAAGGCCAAACGTCAAATTTGGTCTGCTTACGAATCGATAAAGTTTGTCGTGTTTCGTGTTCGTGTTTACGCCCCTAAAAATAAATAATTCATCCACCCTGAAAACCATCTGAAAACTTTACTCTTAAATCCTAATACTATCTGCGGGTTTACACGGATATTTAGAACGCCAGAAAAAGAACGCGTGAAGTCATTTAGAGAACAACGTTTTGGCATCCCCGTGTATAGGTAGGGAGGCGTCTAAAAATAACCGATAAGTACCAAAATAAATACTTACCGTATCTATATTAAATATAGATGACACTTTCTTCATGAATCCTTCCTTTTCCTGTTTACTTTTTTTCCGTCTTGATGTCATGTTGAAACCGAAAATTTACTGGTGTCTTTAGGTTCAAATTCATCTAAAATCTAGATTGATTCACTTGGGTAATTACCTCATGGGTAACTCATGGGTTTCTTAATGTAAGTATTTAATTTACGGAGGTTTAAAGTATTAACAAGTCACCTAATTTACAAAATTTGCATGGGTAATATTGAGAATTTTTTTATTGGAAGTAAAGCAATGAAGAAGTGAAACAAGGAAAAAATTCCCTATGTAAGAAAAGAACTGAGCCACTGTGTACTCTTAAACCTCTTTAAACCGTTAAAATTATGGATACAAACGAGGATACAAATCTTAAATTCTCAAGCAAAGTCTACAGAAAGGATACTTAATAGATAGAATAGGATTAATTATTCCGTAAACTTTGCCTGAAGCCTGCATCCTTTAAATGAATATCTGAGTAGGTCTCTAATATTGTGTTTACGTTTTAAGAGAATTATAGGTTAAACCAAAGACAATTATACTGTAATAAATTCATGGTAGTAATACCATAGTATAATTTATACTATGGTAATACCTAAGTAACAACAATTAAATTCATGTAGGCGTTACACAATGACTCAACTAAGAAAATGTTATCATTAGAACTGAATTTGAGGTTATGTTAAGTCAAAATATGCAAAATTACACTTTGGAGACATTTATCACAGATCTAGCACTAAGGTAACACTGAGTCACAACAAAAACAATTCGCTATTATCCATTAAAAATTAAAAAACATGTTCTAAGCCAGCAAACACAAAATAATATTCAATAATCTGTTTCACAAACTAGCTGTAAAATCGCGACACTCCACGTAGGTACACATTATGCTTCTTCGATATAACGGCACTCGGTACTATACCAAACTGAAAAGAAAAACTTCCTAATTTTAAATTGTCCGTAAATACTAAATAGAAGGAAAAATGTCAAAAATTAATTTTCGGCCACTTGTAGCTTCACGGAAACTGCAACGGTTTTAATTTGCGCTGTTGTCAAGTGTTCGAAGGAAAAATAATAAAAAGATCCTTAAAGGTAATTCCACAGTTTATACCGTATTACGGTAAACATAAACTGTGGTAATTCCATGGCTTAGCATTATAAGATCCTTTACACAAATAGTGCACTATATAAAAATCGGCCTTTCCCATTGGTCGATCCGCTTCGCTCGCTACGGGGGCTCAAGAAAAGGAAACCAACCAGGTGCTAACCCAAGACATACCCAAAATCAAGAAAAAAAGCTGTTTAGAAACATAATCTTTTAAAAAAAATAAAAAAAAGCAACAGAGTTCGAACCAGCGTTTTCCAGGTGAGACCCAACGATCTAAACCTCTACACCACCAGGGCTCTTGTCAGAAACTGATTGCATCACGCAGACATATCGTAATACGAGATAGATCGACCAATAGGAGAGGTCGATTTTTACATAGTGCACTATTTGTGTAAAGGATCTTTAAATGCCATGGCTTAGATTTAGAATATGTTTCGTATATAATATTTTCACCCATTGCTTGGTTTGGTGTCTCCAATATATTCCTGAAAAAGTGTAAATTTTCGGGATATGGTTTATATGATAGCCGGTAATTTCTGAATTTACCGGCCCTAAAACTACCACCGATAAACATCGGTTGGAGAGGTTACCACCTAAATTTATTTTAATGAAAAGTTAGTGTATTTATTTTAATGAAAAGTTAGTGTTTTTGTGGGCCACACACACCAGAAGTGAAACTTCATTTGCACCACACAGAATAATATTTTTATTTTATTGAAATTCTCTGACACGAATGGTAGAAGATATTATACGTGAAACCTGAAACCCCGCCCGGTTCAAATATCAATTCGATATCCAAATTTTCAAGTGTCCACATCGCAATCGCTGGTGAACAAAAGTCGATATATCCAACAAATTTTTAAGTTGCGTTCCTTTTTTCATATTCTGGAGTGGAGCGATTGCGAGTTGGCGTACGAGTACCTGAAGCGATTACTTGACAAGTCATTAATGAAATATGGGAAATGGGAAATTTCCAGATACACTCAAGTGCTTTCGATTATTTGCCACATGGAGATGCTGGTATTCCAATCGGTCAATGCCAGGTTACGATTAATTTTAATATTTATGCATGTTTTAGATGCTTTTCGGTTATCGTAAAACGCTTTATTATTATGCGAACTGTAATAACTATAATAACGAAAAGAATCGGGAAAATGAGAGTATGTCAGTTTAAACCAAACGGATGTTCCGTGTCCGACGGATATCCAAATTTTCAAGTGACTGTATCGTAATCACTACGCAACCGCTGGCGAACAAAAGTTGATATATCGAACACATTTTTAAGTTGCGTTCGTTTTCCACATTCTGGACTGGAGCAATTGCAGTGACCACGTACGTATGAGCACCTGAAGCAACTACTTGTCAAGTCATTATATGAAATATGAATCGTTGTAACATATTATAAATATATAGAAATGGGGATTTCCCAGATACCTACACTCAAGTGCTTTCGAATATTGCCACTTGGAAATGCTGGTACTATTCCAATCGGTCAATTCCACATTACGATTAATTTTAATATTTATGAACATGCTATAGAATATTTTTCATGTAATTGATTATGTATCAAAAAATGTATTCAATAATTATTACCTCAAATTCTAGCAACAATTTCCGCAAAAACGCTATGCTAATCAGTGTAATTGGTGAAACTTGTAGTCCCTATATGTAGGTGCACTATTTAAAATTTAAAGTAATTCTAAGAGGCAAATTAAAATACACTACTCTTTAATCTTAGCTTGAGCCCGTGGGAAATAACATCTTACTTGCGATTTGAAAACTTTTAGTTTTTTTTCAAAGAAAATAAGATATAAAGAAATGTCCTTCCATTCAATAGCCAGCTTATTTATTCTAAAAATCATGTATGCAAGGTGTCTCGGGAGGATTCAATGTAGACCTATGTACAGAGCTTTCGACAATGGTGGATGATCAATGTCGCATGAACATTTTATATACCTAGGTAGATGCATCGCCTTAGGCCGTTTAAAGCATAATTTGACCTTAATAAAATTGTTAATTATGATGAGTTGATATATAATGTGTTCGTTTGTTCTGTACTTGTTGTACTATATTTTTGCTTGTTTTTATTAAGTATATTTCTTGGTGGAATTTTCAGTTTCATTTCCTAATGTCTCTGTTTTCCATGTATTGCGCTCTCTGATTACATTATCGTATACTCCATATTCTACTTTAGCATTTATTAGTTGTATAAGTTATTACTTAATGTAAGTTAGAAGTTCAGGTTTACTCCACCACACTGGCCTTCATTTATGGAGCCAGTGTAATCGGTTTGCATAATCGCGGAATGATCCTTTTTGTCATTCTTGTACTCTTATTTTTATTTTTTCTTTGATACTAATAGTTTAAATAAAGTTTATTGAACACAATGCCAAATAAAAGTATTTTGAATTTGAATTTGAATTTGAATAATTTGAAATAGCTAGTTCCTAGTACCTACGTACTTAGTCATCAAGTAAGTACGAACATTAAATTAAAATAATTTAATTAAACTGGGTCAGCTTCCAAATAGGTACGTTTCAATAGGTAAATTTAATAACATTATAAAATTAAATATTTGATTTAAAACAGTCTGTTCTTTTATTCAAACATATAGAGCTTCGCATAGAGCCAAACAATCATAGGGGGATTACCCTATCTTTCTACAATTCCACAAAAAAAAATCCATTTTGTAAGAGGTCAAGAATATCTCCAATGCTAAAATAATGTGGTACAAACACAAACATAGCCATGTATAAATGAAACATTAAAAACTATATTCCTGAGTACTACCGAGAAAAGTTGCTTCATCTGGCAACGCCGTAGTTTACATGATATGCATGGCGTTGGTCACACGATAGTGGAATTTCTAAGCAGGGTCGAACTTGGAGCAGGCATAATGGGAAATATGCAGGTATCTGAACTGATTAGGCCCGATGCCCGATATATGATATATCAATTTCTTGGTAACTTTATCAAGAAGAATATTGACAGAAACAATTATTCAAACAATGATATCCATGCTTCCAGGGTATCTATGTCCTTGGTAAAGTTACCAAGAGATAGATATAGGTATCAAACGTAGAACTTAGACGGGCTAATTTGAGTTTTTAGTTTAGCTTAGATCACATCATTAGATTGTTAATATTACAGTTTATCAATCCATAGATGTCCGCATTCTGATTTGCATTCTGTAGGTAATATTAGTAACATTTTCTTTGGTAATATAGGTAGACCTAAATAACAATCTGCTTCAGAGCCCTCATATTTGTGTTGGGTAAAATAACTAATTCTGGAATAATCATGACGTTAAAATAAGTCGGCATTAATACCTCATGCCTCGATAGCTAATACGAATCGATGCATTGCTGATGAACTTACTAGGTACGCCTTGATTAATTTAGTTTTACGTCATAAGGATGTCGCGCTTTGACTATTAAAAATTGGTGCTACAGGAGTTATAGGACATTGCCAAACGACCGACTAAATATTATGATTATGTTAATGTTAAACTTAGTGCAAGTTGTTTGCACATGATTAGGACGGATAGACGTCGGACGTCGTATCACGACGTATAGGATTTTGTTGTCGCAATATGTATATCTTCGGCTCGTCGCGTCGTCTTACAGCGGAAATCTTGTAAAAACTAAGAAGGTATAGCTTTTAAGTTAGGTATCTTCTATTTATGGTTGAGGTTGTGGAGAATTTTCGTGATTTGTTGCATCAAAAGACAATTTCTTTGAAATTCGGCTTCTTTTCTTTCACACATTATCGGAGATTAAAAAGGAAACTTGATAATGCACCTGAAAAAAGTCATGAGGAACTAAAACTTGCTTTCTCTACGCGTCTACGCCCTCTAAAAACAATAAACTTATAAGAGATCCTCATTCTAATTTGAAAATACCGAAGACAATTCCAGTGATCAGGCGCTTGGAGAGTGTCGCGAAAAATGCTGACAGTTCAGTATTTGATATAAGAGGGATGAAGTAATATAAATAAAAAATTCTGGAACGATAGTTTAAAAACTGTACTTGGACAAAGGCGGGGGCAGATACGAAAATTAAATGAAATACTTAATTGGAAATGTATTAGAATTAATAGATTGAAAAGAACTAACCCAAATAGCTAGGGGGCTAGGCATGGGCGCCGCCAAGGGGGGAATATCAAAATAAAATTTAGTATAAAAGTACATTTCAAATTATTCAGTGAAACATGCATAGGTACCTGAAAATTACATTGACTATTTTCTTACAATACCACAACAACAATTGAAAGATCTTTCAGTACCCTCCGACGTGTAAAAACCTGGTTGAGATTAACTATGTCTGAGGAAAGACTCTCTGGTCTCTGTATGCTTAGCATTCACAGAGACTTTGAGAATAATAATAAAGACAGAGTTATTGAAAACGCAATAAATCGGTTTTCACACAAAAGAAGTCATCTGCTATTACTTTTCACCGATTAGGAAAAAGTAGGTATGCACATCCATAATTCATAAGATATTTTTTTAAGGTAGATACATTTCCAATCAAAAAATGTATGTCAAAGTTACGCTACAGTTAAGTTTAAGTTAAAGTCAAGCAAACCAAAACCGTATATATGTATTTTTGACAATAAAAATATTTAAGTTTCTATCTATGTTTACTTTGCCCCAGAGGCGCATCTGTGAGGGGAAAATTTAGCCCCCTCCCCATAGGCTACCAAGAGTTTCCGCAATATTTGCATACAAATAATACAATTTTTAAATTCAATTAAACCTAACCGAAGAAAAAGAAGAAGAGTTATTACGATCGCAGATTCTGGTGTTATATTATATCATTAAGAGCGAGGTCCAATTCCAGATTACAATTGTTGCCAGTTGCCCAGCCCTACTTTTTACGTTTCATTGACTAGGGAAATGTGTCAATAATGCTTGGTAAAATCCGCTTCGTCCGCTCGTGGAAGGCGTGTTTTTTTTTAACGATTTTAATGACTTTTGGGCAACAATTGGGCGTGGCACCCACAAAATTTTTCTTTAGCCTCTTCGACGCCGCACCTGCGTCAAGCTTTTCCCTCACATCGACTTGCCCCCCCTGGAATTTCACCTGCCGGCGCCCATGGGGCTAGGTGAAGGAAGGTGATGTTGTGGCCTAAAATTCAATGTTATTACTTAATAGATAAACCTTAATAAGTACAAAATCATCAACCAACTTGTAGTTCTAGTCGGATAACGTAGTCGAAAGAATACCACTAATTTCGCCATGTTAAAGTTGTATTAAAAAAGTTAGATACCTTATTTATGTCTCCTATATTCGTATATATTATAAGCACTATTATAATGAACCTACTTAATGATATATACTCAGTATATTAAATTCTTGCGAAGATATTTTTTGTGCGTAAAGTTTTTCTTAGGTGCTTTTGTTTTTTCAATGATAGCAAAGCAGTATTAGTCAATAAGCTGCATTGCATTTGCAAGACTTTGTGTATAATTCGTGCGAAATCCATGACTAAGTCACGAAAAGTATTTTTTTTACTACTAACATGATAAATCACCATTATTTACTCCATTCCTCAAATGAGGAGTAGCATTTCTCACCCTAGGTAAATAATAATATTAAAAAAAACCTAGGTCAATAATGAAACGGAAACGGAAAATATCAAAATGTCAAACTTGTTAGTTTGACAACTAGTTGTCATTTCGGATTATTTGAAAAATGAGTAGCAAATGATTAATTTCAAAATCTAATCAATTCAAATAATGATAAGGATTGTATCAGTGCTATTAGTAAAAAAATTATATACAGTATGACTCACTTTTCATGACTCCCCATAATATTCTTATTAATAATGCGATTTTGTCAAAATTTAGATGGAGAGAAGGTACTTTGTATGTATGGAGCTGTCAGGAGATTATTAGCGTTTTTCGGCGAGTAACCACGGATAACTACAAGCGTTGACTCAGCCAACGCTACAAGTAATACTGAAGTAAGTGCCAAGCGGGCATCCCACCACAAATTGTACTGTCTGCTTCTGTCTTCGCCAAAATACCGTAGTTAGATCTTGCATTGCTAGAAAAGAATATAGATATTTTGCGTATTTATTTGAAAATGATCAGTTTGATCAGTGCAGAACGTTTACTCATATTTTTAATGACAGAATGGTGGCCTCTGGAGATAAGCAAACTAATGGTATTTTTTCGATGAATAGGATACTTTATGCTGCCCAAATCCCATTTGGGTCACATTTGTGTAGGAATTCCGATGCGTATGAGGCTTCTATAGAAGAATTTCATGAACGTATAAGTAACTTGTTCAGAATGGAAAAACAAACATTTCACATGTTTAGCGTTTCAAAATTAATCCGCCATGACCCCATCAAACCTCGAGTACCACACCTCGTCACGTATGTAAGTTGTAGTAAGCCGTAGTTGAAAAATGATGATGTAATAGTGACGTGACGAAACTTCCCCTCACTTACCACAATTAAATTAATCCTCGTGAAAACACTAGCTCTGTTCCAACTGAGCAAGAAACCGTACATGGGACGGTAATTTCCAGTAGAATAATTCGTTTATCAACATGACAGGTACTTATCACCTCCAAAAATGAAATTGACAACTAGAAATGACGGTCCCTCGTATGGTTTTCTAGTCGGTTGGAACAAACCTAAAGTAGTATCCTGTAGTATGCCGTGGTTAATTGTAGTTAGCTCGCGAAAAAACGCTTCTTGTTACGATATCTGTCAGTTAGACAACTGAACTTCCAGGCTACTTGATATTTCGAACTATTCGAAAAATAAGTAGAAAATGACTAATATAAAAATCAAATCGAATCAAATATAGTAATATCAGTGTTAGTAGTAAAAAAAATTCTATATATACCTCGGTTGAGAAGGCCATTATTAACCTCGCACATTATATC
>MU194356.1:17682-37140 GCA_016904865.1 Pissodes strobi
AGGTATATAATATACTATTACCATTAGTCACTTATTGTATTAGTTCTATGAAGGTTTCATTCCATTTTCAACAGAGCCATACCTACTTTGCATTATATATTTCAATTGTGAGATTTAGTTCACATTTGGTAAATCACTTGAAACAATTAGGTGCGAAAAACTAGACTAGAATATTTTTGAGACTTCACGTAAATCAAATTGGTGCATTAACTTTAAGCCAACCATAATTTGATCTAGAATTATGCACCTATTAAGCCGATGATCGACCTATTATCGAAAGCAAACGTTGGTATGACCCAAACTTTATTCACCTTTTAGATGCAAATACGGATCATTACTCGACGTCGCGTCGCGTCGGGTCGTATAATCGGACGTTGAGAGGATGTAACATTGCTTTTTTTGAATACCACCATTGACACTTTCACTTTTTTTAAGATATGTGGTAAGAATCTAATGGAAATCAACTTAGGTAGTGAAGATGACCTATTATGGCCAATAGTGACTAGTCTTGTTTTTAGTTAATTGGCTGGTGCAATAGATACAAGGATTTCATTCTTCATTGTAAATTTACATAATAATATTTTTATTAAATATTAGCTATCTATATACATGCATTAGAATAACACAATAGTAAAGGAAATAATATTTTTTCTGCGACTGTTAAAAAGTGTCAATGGCTCAAGCATTTCTTCGTTGCATTTTAGGATAAGTACCACAAATTTCCATATTATTTAGTAATTTTTAACCACCGACTAAAAAATAAATATATCGTGTAATGTCTGCGAGAATTGTGTTCAGTAGAGCCTCAGTTTTGGACCCTAAACTTAACTCACCAACTTTTCTGAATCTTCCCACTAAAGCAAAAGCTGGGGCAATAGGTGTTTCTGTGCATGAACAGCGTCTAGCACTATAGTAGATATTGTGGTGGAAGAGAGAGAACTTTTAATTAAAGCATAAGAAAAAGAAAAAAAGGTTGAACTTGTGTTGTGTCATATCTGGCAGTCTAATCTTTTCTGTGCATCAAACAATTTTTTTCTTCAAACGTCAGTAAATCCGTGATTACCCGACTGTGTAGGCGGCCGTGAAGTTTCGTTTTTCCTCCGCCGGAGCTTTACTTTTCACTTTTCCGCCGGCGGAGGTAAAAGTGTTGTCATAGATTTATTAAACTACAATTTGTAATTATCACTCAATTTGTGACTGCATTTCTAAAAATCACTAATTTAGGAACAAATTGGTTATTATTTAATCGAACTTACTCAATAACTGCTTATCAATACGGAATTAAAACGCAATCGGAGACGCAATCTTAAAAAAATAATTATTGTTGACAGTGTCCACTGACAGCTTTATGTTACATTACTATAGCAACAACCTGTGCCTATTCACCGACACCGGTATAAGCCGCCTTGCGAACCCACTTATCTTTAATAATAATTAGATATTATTACTATTAAAAAGAGATGTTTTTGCATTAATTTGTCGACATATGAAGAAAAAACAGCATATTTTATTTGGAGGAAAAGTTGCTTTTCATGGCTTGCTCTCTATTACCAGCCTCACTCCGTTCGGCTGTTAAACACGAGCGCGCCATGAAAAGTGTCACTTTTCCTCCATATAAAATAATATACTATTATTCAATTAAATTGTATAGTATATTGTGTATTTAGGAGGAAAAGCTACATAATCTCGGCCAACGGTAGGCGTTTTATGAAATCAAACCTTTTTTAGGTTGCGCTTATTGTGAGCGTTGCAGGAGCTTGTCGTGGAAAAGAGCTAGTTAATTTAAAAATTGGCGATGTGATAGATTTGGGCGATTCCTGCCTAATTGCGGTTAGAAATACCAAAAATAAAATTGACAGAAATTTTATGATAAAAAATTCAGAAAACAGTTCCATCAATTTTGCAGCGAAATTTCAAAAGTATGCGGCATTGTGAAAGACTGGGACACCTCATTCAAAATTGTTTGTTCAATACATCAACAAAGACTGTACTACGCAACCGGTAGGAAAAAATATGTTTGATACATTTCCACGGCAAATAGCAGCTTTCTTAAAATTAGAAAATGCGTCGTCTTATACAGGATATTGTTTTAGACGCGCATCTGCGTCCTAATTGGCTGATTCGGGAGCATCAATAGACGCACTGAAATGACATGGAGGATGGAGATCCTCCATTGTGGCCGAGCAATATGTTAAACCCTCTATTAAAAATAAACAAAACATATCAAATAAAATATTCGGTCAAGTCGCCGATTTATCTTCCATGGTTACGGGGCCATTGTCCTTATTATCGCCTCCTGTTTTTGCAGCATCGCCGGAACACACGCCACTTCAATATGAAAAGGAACTATCTGTTACGCGTCAAAAATCTGCTGCATTCACCCAGGAAAGACTGGTCAATATGAAGAATTGTAACAACATTAATTTAAATATTAACATCAATTATCATTATAATTCACTCTTTTTTTATTTAATTCGTTTTTTTGTAATTTATCTCTTCCGGGATTCTCGGCAATATTTAACACGGTAGTGAAGTAATTATTTCAGTCCCGGAAGTACGAAAAAGAAACTATTCCTGGATTGTTATTTGAGGTTTGGTGGCCACCCTTAATACGAGAATAACGAGTTTTGTGGCCTGTCAATGGCCCGAGAATGTTGATCAATTCTAGATGATCAGAGAACTTTGGTTTCTAATCCAATGAAATAATCCCACTTATGGAAAGGAGTTATTAAAATAGGATAATTTATGATGACAATTTAGAAGACATTTAATATTATTAACTATAATATATTCAAAATATCTTAAATACGGTACTGCGTGAGAATTTATATTGCCGCAGGTACTTGATGTTTGTGACCCTAGAGACTAGAGAGATCGGGAGTCAGAGTCTAGGTCGCTTCCCTTTGAAATTGTGAAAAGATTAAACTAAACTTTTAAATGAGAGCCAAAAGGCATCTTATCTAATTATTAGGCTTTAAACTATATTTAAGTAGTCAATTGAGATAGGAAAAAAAAGAAAGCAAAGGAAAACTAGATACTTATATACAGGTACCTAGTGGGTACCTTCATACTGTTCAACTGTTTTGCATTGATTTCAAGGATTTCCACTTTCCTTCTAATCGTTCTCTAGTTAGTAGTTATTGTCTAAGTATTTTATATACTTATACAGATACTTAGATAATGCGTTGAACAGTGGCGCAACGACCGAGTTAAATTTGGGGACAGAAGGATCCATATCCAGGAAAAATATCATTACCAATTTATTTAAATAGCCATTTAAAATTTATTATGTATATGATTTCATGATGTGGCTCAGATTATAGGTACCTACTCCTACAATCTGTTATAGAAGGGTGTTCTACTGTATTATAATTTCTACTAAAAATAATGTTGTCGAGTCAGTGCCCGGTTTATGGTAGTTTGCCGTCCGGTACTACAAAAACGCAAGGTCCATCGCCCGGTCACCAAGTCACCTTGGTATTTTATTGCACAAGGACTTGGTAATTATTGGTATTTATATGTATTTTTAGTATTTTGCTTGACTTTTGTTGGTAATTATGGTATTTTTTGTGGTACTTTTGGTAATACTTGGTATTTATGGTATATTTTTTTGGAATGGTAATATTTGGTATTTATTAGGTATTAAATTGGTATTTATTAGGCATTAAAGTGGTATTTAAAACTTTGCCGTCTAAGATTGAAACAATACGCATGCGCGGCCACATACGACGTCATATTTTATTTCCCAGAAAGGCTTGTATGTCTAGAATAGACCAAATATATTATATTACCTTTGTAATTAATGATCTTTGTGACGAGTATATTTTTCCAAGAGAGAAAAAGACTGATGGAAAAAATGGTCTGCTTTGTTCTGAGGAGGATATTAATTGTAAATAAGACTATGGATGCTTTTACCGATATCAGGGAATTGGGAATAATCCAAGACAAAGATGTTGCCTAGAATTTTGACATTAAATTTATACAGAGCAGAACGAGGAACGAGTATTGCCCAAATCAAGACGTCGGCGTCGTCGCGTCGATCAAGAAATTCTGGAGGAAATTAATAATGAAGTCAAGGATGAATTTCCTGAAAATGTCGTTCGTCAGATTGACAGGTTCCTTTCAAATGATGCATAACTTAACCACATAATTAAATTGTTTTTAATTCTGTGATGACACTAAAGACTTGGATAACGACATCGAATTGAAAGATTATTTATCGGAAAATGGTTCGTTTCTTAAGGTAAATTTACCCGATAATAAATCAGTCGTAATTAAAAGTTGAATTTTTGTTGGCTGTTAGATGAAGAAAACGTAGAATCAGTACCCATAGATTAAATAGATTCACAACTGGTAGAAAAATGCTGTAGACGCAAAACCGAGGCCAAAACAAAAAAAAAATAAAAAACCAAGAGGGCCTAAAAACCGGAAAAAGTACAATATTAATCTGACAGTTTCGTTGAACCTATATAGTTTTGATGACTCTACTGACAAATACCCAAGCGATGTCCCAACACGGGGCTTGTCCAGACGATGGAGCATTTTCGGTTCGAGTGATGGCTGATGAATGTCTTATTGTTGTACTGGCACGGAACATTTTCCCACAGACTCAGATAAAGCCACCACCGAAGCGACATAACGACTTTGGTAAAAATTTAAGAAGAAAAATGCTATACAGTTATGTATGATATGTTTGATCTCGGGTTTTATCAAATGTCTTTATATAAAATAAAAAAAAAATCGGTCTTGCTATGATCCTTTAAGACTTAGTCCATTGTTTTTCTTGTAAAGACAATGCTTAGTCCTAATTTGTTGCTAAACTGAATATTTTTATTTTGTTAAAAGAAGCATCTTAAAATAGATACCGAGCGAGATACGGAGGGTGCCTACATTTATATCTTGTTTAGTATAACCATTGTTAAAAGGACAATGGTATAACCCTCGATCGATATAGCCATTTGCGATTATTTTTTGTATGATTATGCGATTGTTGTGGTTTTGCTAAATTTATTCAAGTGATATTTATATTCGTGTTTATATTCCTTTAACTTAGTTGTTCTCATTGTCTTTATCTTTGACTACGTTTTGTCCTCGGTTTTATCAAAGGTAGGTATGTATCGACAGTACCGAGGTCTGTACCTACGAGGTACCGAATTATAAATATGACTGTCAACATGTCTTAATAATAAATAATCTCTAGTTTCTTGTACCTTTGCTTAGAGTGGTGTTTTCTTTCGTTAGTTCAAATACTTTGTTCTCAAGAGTTGGGTATGTTATCTAGTAAGTACAATGCTCGGTACAATGTATTTTTTGTGATTATACTGTTATTTCTTTAAGCGAATAAAGACTGCTTTCTAAAATTGGTGCATTATTTCAGGGATTATTTTAAACTATGTGAAATATTTTAAGGAGATAAACATTATTTGATAATGACCTTTGACATAAATCAATATTGAATTTTAAAACACTAGATTTAAAAGCCCATATTTATCCCAGCAAATAAAACAGTAATAGGTACGTACTCCAAGTGAAGCTTTAAGCAGTAACACTTGGGAAAGTAGTAGTAGTATACATATAATGTAATATTTTAAAAATTAAGAAAATGTCTATCTTGTATTTGTTGGTATTTTTTTTGGTATCTATTGGTATTTTTTGGTAACGTTATTGGCATTTTTCGTAATTATTGGTATTTTTTGGTAATTATTGGCCTCTTTTGTATTTATTTGTATTTTTAGTACTCTTTTTTGGTAATTATTGGTATTTTTTAAAGAAAGTGGTAATTGACTGTAAGTACACAATTTTAAGAGTGACTTACCCCTCGATAAATGCTAACGCCAAGGGACAAATAAAATAAAAAATAACGCTTTAACAAAAATTATAATAAACTTTATTTTTGGTTTGAAGGAAGATCAGAAGTAACAGGAATGACAATAAAATACTATAATATAATTATATATAATTATTTGTTTGTTTGTTTTGTTTTGTTTTCTCGCTCTAAATGATGTAAAATCTTCGATAATATCTTATTTCATCGAGCAAGTCTTGGTTAATGGACAATATTGCCAAAGAATTCAAATTTTCTTGACCAATTGAATTTCTTGAATACGTTTTTACTCTCTTGAGAGTAAAAAATATCACACCACGTGTGACTAATATAGAGAAAAAAAAAATACGCCGAAAAATATTGATATTAGGAAATGTAGATATTAATTTATGCTCGTATATGGCTTGAACCAATTATAATGGAGATTCTACTTTAATTTCTGATAGAGAATTTAACAGCTTTTTAGATGGACACATTCTTGAGCAAAATGTTCGTCCAAATCTGTACCACGGTATAAATAAATATATATTGTACTCTGTCTGTACTCTACGTTTCCTTTAGTTCAGTTGCTAATAAGATAATACTTTCATCTTCCATTGATTTTAGATGAAAGAGAAATTGAAATGTTTTTGAATAAGATTGGTAGCTTTCAGTCCGATGAATGGAATTCGGATTTAAGATTGTCTATTATTAAGAAAGAACATTGCCTGCGCATTTTATCCCTCTGGCTCAAATATAGGTCCGATTTTTTTTCTCCAAATTGCGATTTTCGTTTGGTACTTCGTCTTTCAATATAATTTTTGTTTTCTGTCAAGGACGTTCCCAAGGCCTCATAATGGTTAATGGTCAAAGCGATCACGTAAAAAATCAAAATATTCTGCTAAGGACGAGAAAAGATGGGCGGTTCACCGCGGTTGTAGTTAGGTCCACGTCTTCTTTTTGTACTGCTTTATTAACCTCGTTTACTCTCTGCAAAATATCTAACCAAAATTAGATTTTCCCATAGCGAAACTGCTTCGATTCTCACCGCGGTTTTCTCATTCATTGCTATATTATTCATACAAGTTATTATTGCCTTTTAGCGCTTTTATGGCAGCAAAACGAGAAGACCAACTTGTAGGTATTAACTATTTTGGGCACCGGTGCGGTGTTTGCTCCGATACTTCGCGCCTACCGCCCCTAAAGTTTTGCCGCCCCGGGTGCCATGCGACAGCACACAAATTACCTCTGGGTAAACCGGTGCGGCGCTGTGTCGAGTACTTGCAAATTAATTACCACAAGCAAAAAATATAGAGCTCCTGATATTCACGAAAACTCACGAAAGTAGAGTTAGAAACACCAGGACAAGCAAATATTAAACTGTATCGCAAAGAAACTTTGGGTTCCGTTTAAACTATGACCGTAAATACATTACCAACCCATACTTACATATGAGGAGTGCGGTTTCAAAACTTTCTAAGTCCGTGTTAAGTGGTTTCTCAGAATTAACGAAAAACCTAGAACTTCCAAAATTACCGCTTTTCCGATCTGCTAATATATAAGGTACTTAAAAGACTATTCTATGAGAATATTGGCCACCTAATATAAACTTTTTGGCAGGTAGAAAAACAAATATAGCAAAAAATATTTTGAACTTAATTAGTTTTGAAACCGCACGATGGATTTAGCGAGTTTTGACGCAGCAAAATAATAGGAAATGGTAATTAGTTTATTTTATTAAGCACAAACAAGTTACAACTTTCGCCTTATAATAAAAAAAATTATTATTCTGGTAACACAAGAAGTTACCACTTTCGGCTTATAATAAAAAATTAAATATTCTGATAACACAAGTTACAACTTTCGCCTTATAGGTAACAAAATTAAAATATTATTCTGGTAACACATGTTAAAACCTTCGCCTTATAACAAAAAATAAGAAAGTTTTCTGGTAACATAACATAAATAATTAATGTGTGTCCCCAAATTCTTAGACCGTCATCTTCCGTAATATTTTCTTCTTCTATTTCATCCCCTTCGACATTATCAAAAATATTAGAATAAAAGGTTAAATCTACTTTGGTAAGCATTCTCCATTCAGGTCCATAGTGTTTTCTCAGGAGCTCTTCAACATCTTTGAGTTTTGCTGCTTTTACGTTGACTTGATAAGATTAATTAATTAATGTCGGTTTATTAACCTATCTGTGCACATAGACAGTTTTGATGCAGAAAATGTGAACTCACTACTTTTCATAATGGATTTAAGCAGTTTTGCTGCATTATTTAGCTTCAACAGATAAACAGTTTTGCAGCAGTATACAAGGTGGAGTTAGCGAGCTTTGATGCAGTAACTGGATTTAACCTTTAATTTTACACGGGAAATAATCAGTTTTGTTGCAATATTAGTACAGTATTATACGCAAAATGTCCTAAAGAATGCAATGCCACCTATTGTTCAAATTTTGTCGGAAATGGACTTAGCGAGTTTTGAAACCGCACTCCTCATATATACACACACAATAAAGCCGATTTGACTAAATACATACAAAAATTATCATTTGCAATAATAGGAGTTAAATAGGTATATGTAAAAGTCCGGATTTCTTTACCAGTCAATGGCCTATTATTGTGATTGCATTACACTCGTTGCATACCTAAATGTCTCGAGTGAGAGCCTTTGTTATTATATCGTAGGTATTTGATTTATCACAACACAGATATGGCCGACCACCGGACTATCACCGGTAAGAACATTATTTTTTTTAATATTAATAATGAGAATAATAAGACAGGTATTTGCAAAAATAGTATTTCCCAAAAATAAAGTAGCTGGAACACAAATGTCGGGTTGGTTTGAGTTAGTAGCGCTTATAGATGCTAGAATTATTACAAGTTCTATTGCATTTTAACATTAAACTCAAAACTCTATTTACAAATATTAAAATTTTTTCATAGGAAATTCCTAAAATTATAATATATTGACCCTGAGAAAAATTCAGTAATGTTTCAGCTGTGTGGTGTTTTCGTGTGTGCGGATAAAATTATGGTAAAAAAGCAACTTTCCATAACTTTTGTAAGAGAATTTCATCGAATTATTTGCACGCCTCAGGCCTCGGAATAAAATTAGAGCACTACATTATTTCGTCGTACATTTTGTAATGTTTATTGAAATATTTCTTTAACAAAAGGATGCACCCCAATGGCTAGTTTTATTTAAATCCTAATAAATAACAAGAAAATAAAAGCTCGTTAATATATTGCAGATTATTTTATATCTAGATGTAAAAAAAAATCAGACATATAACAACGAAAGTGTTTTAAAGCAAAAAAAAAATAGTTTTGTAAAAAACGAATTCTAAACGTGGTAGGATCTTTTGAAGATGACAACACACACAACACGATGCAATGAAATCATTATATAAAAAGCGTAGACAATTCCTCAGTACATGATTTGAACCACGGTACAAGGAGTGTGCCGTGATTTGAATAACCCCTGGGAAAAACCAATACCTCCTTTTTGTAGGAGGTGTTGGAAAAACTCATCTTATAATTTAGAAAGTAAGTGTATGCTATTAAAAGACCAGTAAACACGAAGACAATTCATATGGAGGGCTTGAGGGCTATATGTTAATTGTTCAAAAAAGGTGATTGAAAAACGTTTCAAAGAAAAATATAGAGATCTACTAGAATAGGTATATTATGACCGTTTTAAATGAGATTATCTTTAATATCAATTTTGTAAAGAATAATGTTTCATTATTTGGTTTCGAAAATAGTGCCGATTAGACAAAATTGTCACCGAAAAACAAATTTATTTGCAAAATTCGAGCCTAGCGCCGCGCCGCAAGCAAAAATTTTTCGTGGCGCATACGCCTTTTATTAAAATCATGCCCTATTTAAACGTTTAAAAACGATACAAAAGAAAAATATAAAAACATATTTCATTATAGCCGAAAAGCAGCACAGCGACAAAGGATATGATAGCACAATTCATAAGTTGTGTGGCTATGTTTATAAATAAAGTCCAGTCTAAATTGTTTTTTTGTAAGTTTCGCTTTTAAACTAGGTAATTAGAAAAGTTTGATGAAGGTGACTACATGAAGTCTACCAAATTGGAGCCAATTTGAGATGCACGGAAATAAATATTTGAAAAATAGGTAATAATCGTAAAAACTAATAACCTGATTGATGAGGATTGGCACATTTTGGCAAAGTAAAAAAGGGCATTGTAGAAATGTTTGAAAAAATGCGCAGCTGGATTTTTTTTAAGGTAAAAAATGCCTAAAATAAACCTTAAAAAATATTTGATATCAGGTTATTCGAGTTTGCAGGTTCTCCCGAATATTTTCACATTCCACAAATTGAAAGGTAAAATAAATTATTAAAACTTTTACAATTTCTTTATTGCATACCACATAATTAGATATCACTGATATCAGGCATTCAAAATATGTAACAATAGGGTATATTATTTAGAGATGCGATTATTAAATTACTATCTTGTGTTTTTATATTTTCGACCGTCACCATTTCGTCCAAAAATTTAGGCGTCCCTTCCAGAAAGTAGAACGGAAAATCTTAAGATTAATGGAGTTGGTTAATTTAATTTAAAACTGTAATTATTATTTTTTTTACTTTTACCCATCAGGAAAATGGGTTGCCCTTTTCGGCAAGTTTCATGCCATTTCAGCTAAATATATTTAACTATTCAATTATTGTTCGGATATGCAGGATGAAACAAATTCGTGTCTTACCATTGATTACAATAAGTTTAAATTGGGTCAATTGGGGCAAAGTGGCATAATTCGGTAATAGAATATTCCAACTACTATCCGAAAAAATATATTCCTAAAAAAAATAAAATCGTTTTTTTTGGTTTTTATATTTTCTTACCTTATTTAAATAAGATGAAACAGAATGCATTTCATTTTCTCATTCCACTATTTCTTTTGCTTTATTTTTTTAAATGTGAACCTATATATGATTTTCGATTTTTGGAGGAGTTCTAGCCTGCCAGTGCCAACACCAATGATGTGTTATTCATTTAATAAAATAAACATTATTAGTGTAGCTAACTGCGGATTAACCATAGAAATGAACATGTTTCGGTAACTGGTTATGGAAAAAATAGAAAAATCAGGAATCAAATTCGATTTAGAGTAAATGTCAACATTTTCGCACACACACCGCTCGCCGAGTGGCATAGGATCTCCCTTTGTCTATGCCACTGCCATGGGCGCCAGCAGGGGGTGGGGGACAAGGGTGATGCCCCCTGGAATATTAAAATAACGCGTAGTATAAAAGTACATTTCATATTCATTTACATTTAGAAAAAACTACCTACACGTTATTTTTGTTGCCCCCCATGAAATTTATTCTGCCCGAGCCCATGACCACTGCCATTTAAAAAATATGGTTCTATATCAGCAAAAATAATTCACTTGTGAATTTGTCTCTATTCAGTATGCATTAGTGTTAATGTAGTGCCCCCCTCAAATTACGTTCTCGTTCTAGTGCTTTCTAAGAAGTTGTTGTTTTGGCCTGACATCAAGAATATGTTGGATTCGCTCTTTCACAAGTAAGTTTTGATTCATTAATTGAACTTCTAACTCTCCTCTCTGCTCTAATCATTTGCTCTGAGTGCAATTGTTGCTCAACGCCTTAAATATTGAACTTTGATATGGAGAGATAATTTTTTTGAACTTAATTTCAAGCAGGTACTTTCTAGTTTTCTTGCTGGATATTTACTATTAACTATCGTATTTGTATTGCATTATTGGTGAAAACCTAATCCAAAGTGATTAAGTGAACATAACAGATTTAAGTCATTCTTATATATTCCACAGTTGAAGGTAATTTTTAACAATAATTTTTGATCAAGAACTAATAAACTCAATGCAATATTAAATTATTTCCAAGAGGCATAATTTAAATTATCTGTTGTTTGTGTGCATCACTGATGCTTCTTCTTTTTTATAGGTACACTGATTTTGTCAGATATGATATGTGTTGATCGTTTTGAAATAATGTTATATCTTTTTAGGTTTATTTTTAGAACTCAAATCAGATTAACAGCTTATTTACAATTATTCTTAGGTATCCTTAAGATAAAGTATTAACCTGCTAATCCAAAGATTTTTGGAGTTACTTTTAATCCTATAATATAGCACTGAATTATTGCCGAGTCAAGTGTTTTATTGTTAATCTATAATATAAAACTATCAATTTATATTTTTAAACCAGTGTTGGACTACAGAAAGATGTCCATTTTTTATCATCCGCTCTTTCTATTGCTCATTATAATCGGTTCATGTCTGCTCTAATACCGTAACTGGATCCTAGGTCCAATTAATTTCCCGCAATATCAAAAACAAGATCGAAAGGAATTTTTTTGTTAAAAATTCAAGTAAACATATTGCCAATTTTACTGAAATTTGTCAAAAGTGAAAGGCTGTCATTCGAGATTTTTCGTTTGTTATCAAAGCAATCATTTTACGCAGCCAGACGGGAAAATTATATTTGAAAAACCTACCTAGTAGCATTCTACCCAATTCATCATTATACACTAGATATTGCCATAGTACTTTGATATTGCTTTCGTCGAACGTCTGCCTCTTTATTAGCTGACTCTGGTTTATCTGTGGATGTTGTAAAAAGACATGAAGGATCGAAATCAGCAGTCGTCGCCGAGGAGTACGTTTAAAATTTCATAACTAATAAAAAAAAGTATTGCCGACAAAATTTTTGAATATGGTGATATGAAAGAATTCCAAATTGCCGGACCTTCAGGAAACACTTCCAGACGAGCTTTTGAGCAAGTCTCTGGGGCTGTCACATGTAGCTTTACATCAAGCAGCGTCATACAGCATTTTAGCCATGAAACAAATCGACTGTTTAATATTGTAAATTGTACAAAGATAAACCACCATTTGAATGTAAACAAGTGAATAAAATGGGTTTTATTTAACCTTTTTTAATTAAATGTTGCTAGCATGTACTGTAGTCCCCTGGGAAATTAACCATTTTAGTACCTGCTTGGAGGCCCTAAAGGTCCCCTAAAGGCCCTAGTCCCGGAAGCACAAAAAATATATTCGAATTTGTTCTATTTTGTCCAATTTTTTTTACTCACCTGATCTGTATCATTTCCTTGCCAACTGTCATTGCCCTGAAAAAGAGAGACATTTTTATTCGAAGTAAATAATATGAAATATGAAATATTGTTTTGTAAATGCAATAAGCCAAGCCAGTAAAAAGGATAGTCATTAATTGACGATGAAATGTCATTTTTTATTACGCATGCATCATAATCAACGATTATCGCACGCTGCAGCGTGGTTAAAATGTGTTTTTCTACGAGCGTGTGAAAAGTGATTTACTTTTCGCAGTAGTGTGAAAAATAATTTACTTTTCGCATTAGTGTGAAAAGTAATTCTGAAAAGATTTACATATTTCGAAAAGTTTTTTTTGAGTAATTAAAAAATTACAAAAACTGAATATCAATAATTTTATTAGAACTTTACAAACACAATAATATAACATATTATGATATATAAGATATCATGGCTTAAAAAAAATTACCACGCAATTTGTACAGTTAGTTAAATTAATCTCCGACGGAAATTGTTGGTAGGATACTGAACTTCCGATCGAAGTATTCATAGTCAAAACATCTTCATTAGGCTGTGTACAGGTAACCTCTTTTTCTCCTAGTATCTTCAAGGCTGTTTTTCGTTTTTTCTCCACGGAGTTTTCCACATATCCCTCGGCTACAGTGGCCGACTTCCAACCTCCATGACATTTGAGAGTCAAAATATCTGCTCCTGAGTCTGCTAAGAGCGAAGCAGATGATCGCCGAAAGCAATGTCCTGTATAGCTAGACGGCTCAGGCAATCCAAGGAAAGTAGCTATGTTTTTCGGCATAGCTCCAAAAGTATTTATGCCTATGGGCAGTTTTATGGGCACGCCTTTTCTATATTGGAAAAAGAATCGATTTTCGGTAATGCCTACAGGACGCAGACGCTCATACTTTCGAACAATCTCCACTAAATTAATTTCTTCAATTGAACCACCACTAATAACAAATTCTCGACAGGTTTTCGTTTTAGTATCAGGTATTTTAATTAAGTAAATGTCACCTTTGCCTGTGACGTCTTCAATAGTCATCCGACACAGCTCGTCTCTCCTACACCCTCCTGCGATTCCAATGATTAGTGTGACTTTCATGAGCAAAAAATCGTCATCGTTGGTCCTTGTTAAAAAAATTTTGACATTTTCTTTGGAAAAAAACTTTAGATTTCTTCGCCTTATATCCTTCCAATTTTCTTTTCAAAAAAGATATTAAATTATTGTACCTGCTTATATCAATGTTTTTCTCTTTCGATAGCATTGTCCTTAACATGGAATAATGACTCCAATGGGATGAAGACTTTTGTTGTGTGGACTTCTGCTGGAAATACGCTAGTAAGACAGTCTCGGTGAGATTCTTTATTTTATTTCCACTACACCACTTTTCGAAACGTTTATATGCATTTTCATATTGGACCCTTGACCGGGCCGGTAGAAGCGAATTCATGACTATTTTCGCAGATTCTTCTACGTCTGATGAAGCTAAATCACTATTTTCTATGTCTGATGAGTCCATTCTCTCCATTAGGTTCTTGGAAATAACTTTTTGAGGCAGAATTTTTCGAATTACATACGGTTTGTCAACTTTACTGACATTAGTAAAAACAATTTGAAATAAATAACATAGGATCACCATGATGATCTAATTGTTATGAATATTTCCCTCATGTATAAAAAATCCCATTAGAGGAGTGCAATTCTCGAAAAATTACAGCGATAATTGCACTGTAGAAACCGAAAGAGCACGGCGATAATTGCATCGTACGTATTTATGGTAATTCCATTGTAAATTTATGATGACAGCGACAATTTATAAATAACGTCAAAGTCAAGTGAATATATATTATTAAAAATGTCTCGTTTCGGATTAAAAAAAATCGTATTTTTGCGTCTCTTTGCTTTGTTTACAGTTACATGTACGCTTTTGAATTAGAAAAAGAATAAAAATGCATTTTTTAAACCTTGTCCTTATTCGGGAAATATTCCCCCGAATTACACTCGTGCATCAAAATAACCAGATAATTTTACATTCGAGCGTGTTGTCTTAGAAAAACTGCATTCGGTCATTTTCATATTTTGGAAAAAGAGCCCTCCACCTTCGGTGTCGGGCTCTTTCTCCAAAATATGAAAATTAACTCATGCAGTTTTTAGATAACACGCTGTCATGCAAAATTATCGGTAATTTTGATGCACTTGTGCAATTATTTCCGAATATTTCCCTCGTGTACAAAAAATCCCATTAGAGGAGTGCAATTCTCGGAAAATTACAGCGATAATTGCACTGTAGAAACCGAAAGAGCACGGCGATAATTGCATCATATGTACCTATGGCAATTCGGTTGGAAACTTACGATGACAGCGACAATTTATAAATAACGTCAAAGTCAAGTGAATATAATTAAAAAAGTCTCGTTTCGGACGTATTTTTGCGTCTCTTTACTTTGTTTACAGTTACATGCACGTTTTTGTACTAAAAAAAGAATAAAAATTTATTTTTTAAAACCATATCCTTATTCGGGAAATATTCCACCGAATTACACTAGTGCATCAAAATAACCAGATAATTTTGCATTCGAGCGTGTTGTCTTAGTCAAACTGCATTCGGTCATTTTCATATTTTGGAAAAAGAGCCCACCACCTTCGGTGTCGGGCTCTTTCTCCAAAATATGAAAATGAACTCATGCAGTTTTTAGACAACACGCTGTCATGCAAAATTATCGGTTATTTTGATGCACTTGTGCAATTACTTCCGAATATTTCCCTCATGTATAAAAAATCCCATTAGAGGAGTGCAATTCTCGGAAATTACAGCGATAATTGCATTGTAGAAACCGAAAGAGCACAGCGATAATTGCATCGTACGTATCTATAGTAATTCCATTGTAAACTTACGATGACAGCGACATTTTATAAATAACGTCAAAGTCAAGTGAATATATATTATCAAAAATGTCTCGTTTCGGATTAAAAAAATTGTATTTTTGCGTCCCTTTCTTTTGTTTACAGTTACATGTACGTTTTTGAATTAAGAAAAGAGAATAAAAATGTATTCTTTGAAACCATGTCCTAATTCGGGAAATATTCCCCCGAATTACACTCGTGCATAAAAATAACCGGATAATTTTGCATTCGAAGCGTGTTGTCTTAGAAAAACAGCATTCGGTCATTTTCATATTTTGGAAAAAGAGCCCTCCACCTTCGGTGTCGGGCCCTTTCTCAAAATATGAAAATGAACTCATGCAGTTTTTAGACAACACGCTGTCATGCAAAATTATCGGTAATTTTGATGCACTTGTGCAATTACTTCCGATAATCAAAACGACAAATTCAGGTAAATATACAGAAGTAATTTTAAAAAAGCCAATGTTCATTTTGCTCGTATGAAAAATCTTGTAAGACGTACGTGTGAAAAGTACCTACGTTTAAGGCACTCGTATGAATTGCGAAACTCTCTTCGCTCGTTCCGCAAATTTTCATACTTATGCCTTAAACGAGTACTTTTCACACTTATATCATAAATAGCTATTATAATGCGCCTACTTTTTTAAAGGTTGCAATAAAGACATTTGATCTACCTTTTTTACCTAGATATTTACCTGCCGTTTAAATTATTTATGTCAAAATGAAGGAACATTTAAAAACAACATTGCTTTATTCTAAATAGTAACTACGTAACTCAAAAAAGTAAAACCTTTTTTTGAATATGATGCATTCGTAATAAAAAAATAGCGTATGATATACGTGTATAAGAGGCCCTTAAAAGCCCTTGCGGCTTAAACACTCCGCTGCGCGACATGTTTTGACATATATGTCGCGCGTGCTTTAAAGGCCCTCTTATACACTTAAGCCGAGAATAACAACCGCAGAGAAGCGACAACATAAATCCCGCTCAAAAATTTGGAGTGGGAGGTAAACCGGCCAACTGTCATCTCCACGTGCTTGTCAGTATAGTTTGGTCCGAGATTTGTTTAGTACAGTCGTCGACGACAAAATTTTTGCGTTAACGCCAGTTTGCTTTGGTTTATTATTGAAGTGACTTCTTAAGCGAGGGTAAAGTCAGAAAAAATTAAACGCTTATCAAATTGAAACGCTTCTCAAAGTGAAACGCCCCTTTAATTAAGCATGTTCCAGTATAGCTAGAAGGCTGAAATTTTTAGGACATGTAGCCGGGGTAAAGTGACGATCCTGGATGAAAACTGGACCATATACACCCCCCTTTCCCCCCCGTTCCGCCAGGTGAGGGAGGAGAAGAAAAAAACTAAAATAATTCGTTTCGGTAGAACGGGAAGCTATGGGGTCGATTTTTTTTTATGGTAGGTGCGCCTCCTGGGGGGGGGCTACCTTTGACCATATGGGGGGAAGGGGCTCTAATTTAATGGGAGATTTTGGGGAAAAACATTTTTTACCGATTTCTGCAACGGAGCCTCGGATCGAAAATATGACGAGTGATGACCCCGTATCACGGGGTCATCAGTGGGGTGGGGATTATACCCCCACCTCCCCGGATATTAAAATTGATTATAACGTATCGGAATCGGTTCAAATGACTAAAATAAGTTGAGAATAAGTGAAACTAACCGAAAGTTGATTGGACTACTAACCCAAACTAACCAAATCTATCGAAATTCATTATAACGTATTGGAACCGGTTCAAATGACTAAAATAAGTTGAGACTAAGTGAAACTAACCGAAAGTTGATTGGACGACTAACCTAAACTAACCAAATATATTAAAATTGATTCTAACGTATCGGAACCGGTCCGGATGTAAAAAGTCAATCAGTTACACGTACTAATAACATATGTCAAAAGAAACAAATAATTATGTATATACGAATATATCATGATGGATATATTGTTGTAATGTCATTGTAATATGTCAAAATGTATGTTAAAATATTGTAAATTCATTCCTTATTAAAATACGACTATGTACGATTCTGTCAATCAAACGTTTTAAGAAAATGTCAAATGTGGCAAATGAATATATTCGTCAATATTTATCTTAATATAACAAATATCTTAACAAAAAATTTGTATTTTTCGATGCTCTATCGTTTGGAAATAAAATATGACACGTACAACTGTCACATTTGACAGTTACAGCTGTCAAATTTGTTCATATTGTAATCTACTAAAATGCATAAGCTATTAAACAAATATCACCCTGTGGAAAGTTTGAACTTGAACTTGGAGATTGTTATATAAACATTAAAGGCAAACTATAAACAACGCGAGCAATCAACGGGAGCGACTTTGAACCTTATGAATGCAATGATCATCACTTTGTTTTATATAAATACGCTACCGAATCCTCAGTTCGGCAGACTTAGTCTCACCTCCAGCTCCCAAGGTTAGCCATTTGACGACTGCCTTCTGGGTTCTATCCGCTCCTAGAGTTAGTCATACGACTGCTTTAGGTTCAATTCCTTTCCTACCAAACCTGGTACCGGTTAGCCATTTGACGACTGCTAGGACCAGGGGTTGCACAACCTCCATAGTAAAGTCTTGACAAGAAGTTTGTCAGAGTGTTCAGAAAGACAAGTGTCTAAATAGTCAGTTAAAAAGTTTAGTGAAAGCTCTTAGTGCTCTTAAATAAAACCCAGCTCTTAAGAAAAACTATAAATTATAAGACAGTAAACAAAGACCTATGAACAGTACCTCAAATCGAGAAAACATGCGCACCGTAGTAATCGGGTATAATAGAATCTCATTTTCTCTGACCAATAATTGTTGTTAAAGTTCTATCGTTAATACATTGTTATTGTTATAAACTAAACGTGCTTACTTTATCATCTCTTCTTACCCCACGTGACGCGAACCCGGTCTACCTCAGTTACCCCCCGGCACGCCAAACAAGGCGTGTCCTCACGAGTAGAACATTCAGTGGTAGATTAAAGGAAGCATTGAGACCCCGTCATTGTACTAATCGCGACGAGGCTCTTCTCTGAGAAGTTATTCTTTAAATAAAACGCGCTACCCCTAAAATTACTCGTGACAATATTAATCTGACATATGCCAAAATACATTGTTAACATTTTGACATATTTAAGTATTATATTTTGACATATATTTTTAATCATTAAAAAATGTTAGCTAATTTTATGTTACATATTATGGGTTAATATGACAGTGAGAGATGTTACATAATTTTTTATTTTTTTACCACTACTTTAATATCGTCATTTGACATATGCCATTTTTCTTAAATAATATGTCTAAATTATTCATTAAATATATATCATTATGACGATCTTCTTAAATTAACCCATTGTTTTATGCTAACTGTTTATGTAAATGTGGATATGCTTAACCAATATTTCTCTGTCTTATCAATTGTATAGTATTACGCTATATTTTATATGATAACAACCATATTTGAACTTGACACATGAAAACAATGAAAAAATGTTATAAAATATATTTTCAATTATCTATAGAACAATGACAGTTGGAATAACTTGGTTTGTGCAGAAAAATATGTTTTGAATTTCTCTACAATATATCTTAATACTTTTTTTCGATAGGTC
>JAEQML010067024.1:0-19458 GCA_016904865.1 Pissodes strobi
ACTCTGTTTTAGTGCATGTTGCCGAAGGTTCCAAACCCCAACGTAGTAACCGAAAGTTGAATCTACTAACCCAAATTAAACAAAATCCTTTAAAATTGTTTATAGCGTATCGGAGACGGCTCAAATAAGTAAAATAGGTTGAGACTAAGTGAAACTAACCCAAAGTTGATTCGACGACTAGCCCAAACCAACCAAATGTATTAAAATTGATTATAACGAACCGCTTGAAATGACTAAAATAAGTTGAGAATAAGTGAAACTTACCGAAAGTTGATTGGACTATTAACCCAAACTAACCAAATCTATCAAAATTGATTATAAGGTATCGGAACCGGTTCAAATGACAAAAATAAGTTGAGACTAAGTAAAACTAACCGAAAGTTGATTTGGCGACTAATTATAACTAACCAAATCTAATCTTCGAAGATAAACACAGTTCACAATAGTATATTACATAACGAGAATGAAGTAGCTTATTGCAAACAGATTACTGCACGAGCGAGCGTGGGCTTTAATCGATCGAGTTTCTAATAAGCAAATTTCCATTTAAGTAGTGTACCATACTTTTTCTAAGACTATTTTTAAAATGCCAGTAATACTAATAATTATTACCGATTTGAACATCAACTCTTAAATAATGTTGCTGTCACCGAACAATACAAACAATAAAAATTGCCAAAAAATCAAAGCACAGGTAACGCGATGCCGAGAAGTCTCGCGATTTGAGCGGTTTAAAACCTAATTTGATTGGCACACTATGCATTATAACGTACGACTCTGAGTTAGTATTTTTTACGCACACTTGTGAGTAAGAAATATTTACTTATTAAGTAAACTGTACGTTAGAAAGTGTTCCTATAAGAGTAGAAAAAAATATTTTACAAAAAAATTATGTGCCTCACCTTTATAGGCAGACAACTGAAGTGCAACTTCTGCAAGAGATATTGGGAATTGTTTTTATCTTTTTTTAAGTTTTTTTCTCAACTTTGGCCCCCTTTTTTATTTTTTTGTTGTTTTTTTAACTTTTTTTCGCCGAAAACCGCGTCTTTTTTCTTATTAGTTTTTTTTAATTCGTTTTATAATACTTTTATTAACTGTCCGAACAGTTTTTTCCTTTTTATTATTATTTTTTTTTTTCATTTAGTTTTATAGTACTTTTATTCACTTTCCGAACAATCTTTTACCTTTTTTATATATTTTTTTCTTCCTTCCTTTCCTCTTATTAACTTTCCGAATATTTTTTTTACGTTTTTTTCAGTTTTTTCCCATTTTCAAAAAAAAAATCCATATAGATTTTTTTTTTCTTCTCGTTTTTGCCATCTCCGACCTCGTAGCTGAACTCCTTCGATTTTTTTTGCCAAAAACCGCATTTCTTTAACTTTTTTTTTCTTTTTATAATACTTGTATTCTTGCCGAACAATTTTTTACGTTTTTTACACCGTGACCCGGGGTCATCGCTTATCAGATTTTCGGTTGCAGAGATACGGCAAAAAAACCCTTTTTTCCCACAATCCGCCTTAAATGAGAGCCCAGAACCCCCCATATGTTCAAAGGTAGCCCCCCATGAGGCGCACCTACCATAAAAATTTCGACCCCGTAACCCTTCTCGTTCTTCCAAAATTAATTATTTTTTTTTGTTTTTTCTTCCCCCCCACCTCTTCTGGCCGAACGGGGGGGGGGGGAGGGGTTACGGGGTCCAGTTTTCATCCAGGATCCTCATTTCACCCCGGCTAGATGTCCTGAAAATTTCAGCCCTCAAGCTATACTGGAACATGCTTAATTAAAAGGGCGTTTCACTTTAATTAGCGTTTCATTTTTTCTGACTTTACCCTCGCTAAAGAAGTCACTTCAATAATAATTCACACAAACAAACCAAAGAAAATTGTCGTTCACGCAAAAATTTTGTCGTCGACGACTGTACTAAACCAATCTCGGACTAAACAAACTGACAAGCACGTGGAGATGACAGTTGGCCGGTTTACCTCCCACTCCAAATTTTTGGGCGGGATTTATGTTGTCGCTTCTCTGCGGTTGTTATTCTCGGCCGGAGATACGCGGAAAAGTTGGATTTTGTTCAACTTTTCAGCGTCAAAGCTGACAGCGGCTGTCATTTTGAGGATTCGGGTTTGTTGTTTTGCCTGATCTGATTTGTATAAATATATTATATTATTACCTATGCATCTAATGATAAATTACAGAAGTGTTTTAGTTGATTAATTTGTACTAGTTTTTGTTGCCTTCTCATCTATAACCCAAACTATGGACGGGATAAATAATTATTAATATAACTAGGTATTTATCCTTTCACGTTCTAATTTTTCGTACATTACGTAAAGCTGGTTCATTTTTTGCCGATATGCGTTTTTGTCGGCAAGAGAACATCTAAGCTTAACAACTAATGTCCCTATTGTATAGAAGAGAAGTAATTCATTATCCGTATTTGCCATTGTTACATTTTGGTTATGTTTATCATAATATGTTGACATGACTCCAAAACGCTTACGCTTAACATTCTTACATTAGGACGTTACGTTAAAACGCGCGTAAAATACGTTACGCCGACGATACGCACATGAGGACCCACCATAAAAGTTAGGCAATATTGAAGCAAGTATGTTCCAAAACGCTCTTTATAGAACGTTCGGATTTGTTTTGTAATAAAAATTTGAATTTAGAGAGTTCAGTTAAGAGAGTTATCCGAAATATATAAAAATTAGTTAACCGCGTATAATAATCACCAAATGCAAGAAAAATATAAGAAAGGTTAAAAATCGTCAAAGATATCATCAAATTAAGGGTCTGTCGAAGGTTGTGTCGATTTTGCAAATTTTCTTTTTTTTTTTCGCTAGAAAAGGGGTGTCCTATAGAGTAGCTTAAGCCAAAAAAATCGGAGGATTCGCCACATTTGAGCCGAAAAAATATCCGTGTTTTGAGCCTAAATTGCCCTAGAAGGGCAAACTTCCACTACGACTTTCCCAGGTGTAACGTGAAAATATTGAAATTGTAACGTGAAAATAATGAAATTTTAGTAACCGACACCGGGGACCTGGCACAGTGTTTCCAAAAGTTGCACATTTTCTTATGGGGAATAACAGTGTTGTTTACTATTTAAGTATATTTAATATTCCACTTCACGCATGACCCTCCGCTCGCTTCGGGGGCGCAACCAAACAAAACTAACCCAAGGCATGCCGGAAATAAAAAAAAATTGAAATTTGTCAGTCGAAAATGCAAATATTTTTTAGTTTGTTTTTCCTCATTTGGGAATGTCTTGGGTTAGTTTGGGTTAGGTTTGTTTGGTTACGCCCCCGGAGCGAGCGGAGGGCCATGTATGAAGTGAAATATTTGACGAATATATACATACCTACAAAGGAATAGTGTAATCGAATGAGTGTCTCTTTCATTTCGATGTATGAATGCAAATGCACATTGAAAAATCATCCAAGCAGCCACGTTTACCATACGGCGGGCAATGATATCATTATGGCAGGATCGACCATCCCTTCATCTTCATTCAATCGGACTACTGGGGGTCTTGGTCAACAGCAATATGTCCTGGCATGACCACGTTGCTAACGTCGCAAAATCAGCCTCCCAGAAGCTTGGTACGCTATTTCGCAACAAAGAATGTATACACCGCAGCAGTTGCTCTTGCTTTACAAAGCGCAAATAAGACCGTGCTTAGAATATTGCTCACACATCTGGGGTGCCACGCCAGAGCACACCCTAAAGCTACTGGATTCCGTTCAGAAGAGAGTTGTGCGTCTCGTCGGTGACCCGGAGTTGACACGGAATCTGGATAGTCTGAAAGACCGCAAACATGTGACCGAGAAATCCCTGTTTTACAGATACTTTTACGGCAGATGTTCCCAGGATTTGGCCCTCCTTATCCCGCCCCTGACAACGCCTGTCAGACAGTCAGGATAGACGGCAAGAGCGCACCGGTTCGTCGTACAACGATAGCATTTAGTCGTATGTCGTGACTGTTACATAGAATCAACAAATAAGTCTTCAATTATTTAAGCACTTCATGCATGGCCCTCCGCTCGTTTCGCTCTCTATACGGGGGCTCAACAAATAGAAACTAACCAGGTGCTAACCAAAACTAACCCAATTTTTTTTTTATATTTTGGGTTAGTTTTGGTTAGCACTTGGTTAGTTTCTGTTTGTTGAGCCCCCGTAGCGAGCGAAGCGAGCGGAGGGCCATGCATGAAGTGTTAAAATAATTGAAGACTTATTTGTTGATTCTATGTAACAGTCACGACATCTGACTAAATGCTATCGTGCACGTCACATATAAAGAAACGATCGACATTGCCGAATGGACATCTTGCCTGTTACATGCGAATATCCTCCCAGGACATCTGTTCCCCTAACTAAATATTCAAGAACCGTGTCAAACAACATCTTCGCACACACACCGCTCGTCGAGCAATATAGGATGTGCTACTGCCATAAAAAAATCATTCACCTAAATAAAAAAAAGAGTAGAGACACTTATAGCACAGCTTATTCACTACCAGCTAGTGAACTCTATCGAAATCGAAAAGGTGGTGTGTCGGGCACTGTGCTCTGAGCGGTTCAGTTCCACAAATGAATTTAAAATGAATTTTCGCTTCAAAATACATGACAAATTCGTCCGAAGCCTCGGCTATCGCCCTGAGAGGTTCGGAAATTTCGGATTTTTGTACAATTATTGTGCGTTTTAAAATCATTTTTAAACGGATTTTGACGATAAAATAGTTATTTATGCAACAAGTGTGTAAAGTGAATCTTTTTTATGAATGGGAATATTGATAAAAAAAATTAATTGAAATCGAATAAAAAAGGGTACTTTACACATGAGTAGCATACAAAATTTTTTCTACTACCGAAAAATATCTGAAAAAACAAAAATATTATTAAATTACTTTACGCACTAGTGCGTAAAATAACTTATTTTACGCACTGCACATTAAAAAAGCCTATTTTACGAATCTTAGAGAGTGCGTAAAGTGAGTACTTTACGCACGGTAGTATAAAAAGCATATTTTAAATTAAACGAACTGTCAAAAGTTTTATTCAGATGCCCAGGTGTTTAAAACAATATTAAGTCATGACCCTCTTCTAAAATTTGCAAAACTTGGTTATTGACTTTCCCAAATCAAAGGATGCCGCCGCAAGATGACTAGCTGGTAGTAAATAAGCTGCGCTTATAGCGCACCATTTTTCTAATGAATTTTGCTAACGAAACTACAGTAAACGTCTGGCAATAGTGTGCCTTCTTAAAAATCTTTGTTTTGGCTATTGTGACAGTTGACAGTAAAAAGGAGGATGGATATTTACAAGTAAAATTTAATTTTGTCTAATGGGGCTATGAGTCGCTTTAAATTAGAACCGGAACAAAACGGAGGTCTCTCGTTCGACGCAAATGTATCCTAGTTAATATTTTCACCCGACAATTGATGTTGAGATGTGTTTTGTCTATATTTCTAGTGCTTTTGTGAAGTGGTGCTGAAAATTTGTGTCAAAACTCGAACTTTGAGGGCATTTTTTCAGTTCAAATGTAGCGGATCTTCCGACTTTTTTGGCTTAAACTACTCTATAGGACACCCCCTTTCTAGTGAAAAAAGAGAATTTGCAAAATCGACAAAACCTATATATCACCAGACCGTACAAACCAAATAATATAAATAACCACACAGTCCGGCATCGGCAATTTCCACGCCAATGGCTAAAGCAAGTCGCTGCCGAAATTTTAAAATATGTATGTAAAAAAAATTAGGTGTTGGTCTAGGGTCAAAGTGTATTTAATATATCCTGCGACCAATCACGAAACTGCCTCCCGCTAAAAACCAAGTAAACGTCGCACTGTTGTCTATTGTCGCGTATTTTAAATAGCTTGAAGGCGAATAAAATATAAATATTACAAATATTATAGTATTCCGTATTCCGTATTTCCCTGTGTAAATAAAATAGTAAATAATAGAAGACAGTAGTATTAAGGAAAATAACAAAATTAAGTATTCAAGTAGGAAATTTAAATATGTAAATTCACTATAGGAAACTAGACAGAAAATAAATTAGGATTATTGGGAAAAAAATGTGGCAGCATCTAAATATGCGAAGACATTTTTTGCCCGCATTCTTTTCGTCCGGGTTCTTTCATTTGGCAAACAGTAGTTGGAGCCTTAATTTCACAGAACGATTCACCTGAGGACAGATCGCTTGTAGGATATTAAAAGATTTGCAGCCTATTTCTTGGGAATATTTCTTCTGTTGACTGCCTTGCCATAACATGCGTAGTCGTCCTACGAAATGGTACGAAATGGAAAGTTTTGTTAATCTTTGAATGCGAATGAGTTCGCGATGAATTGGTACATAATTTGTGCATGGAGGCGAACCTTTCATATTTTTATGTAAATTTCTGATGGTTTGCATTTATTGCATGGTTTCTGGCCCATATATTTTCACTAATTTTTACGTAATATTTGCATTATCAGTTATCCTATTGAAAAAGGAGTAATAATTAACTTAAATGTCAATAAAGAGGCGCACAAAATAACCAACAGTTTATTTACCCTCGTACTATTTTTAGTGCATTTTTCTTTTTTTCTACAGCCATTGTTTCGTTTTGGTTGTCAGCAATTTGTTCTTCATTTTTATTTTTCTATTTGTGTTATTATCTTATTTGTCCTCATTATATTTTCATTAAAAGGTGTTTATTAACTATCGTGGTGTTTCGTTGCGATTCTGCCTAGAAGACCTAATGTGTTTACGTCGAATTGGCTTTGGTATATCCTTAACTTGAACTCTTCTTTTACGCCTTATGTGACTTCATGCAATCTCGTATTTTAAAAAATATATATTAAGCTGTATTTTATTATATTGGCTTTTCAATTCTTTTCCCTTGATATCCTTACTTGCCATTTGCCATATTGGTTTGTGAGGTTTTCGTATTCTATCATGCATATGCCTCCTGCCACATTTACTGAGTTATCTGTCTTTTTTCTAGCAAGTTTGTTTTTTCTTTCCTTCACCTTTATTTTATCATTTTGCTTATTCTTTAATTTAATGTTTTGTTTTGCAGCTGTTATAATGTAAATTGTATTGGATTATTTCATTGTTCTTGCGTCCAATTGCTTTTGTGTATTTTTAAATATCTCTCTCTCTCTCTGCCTCCATTGAGCAGTCGTGCAATATTACCTTTCATCAATAATTGTTTAATACTGTATTAGCTTCTCATTTTTTTTTACTTTTTTTGCCATTTGTACGTATTCTGTCATATTCCTCTTACCAATTCTACCTTCCTTCGTTTCTAATTATTATTGTTTTCATTCTGCTATCAACTTTTTCTTCCTTAGATTTGTCGGTGCACCAGGTTTATTGCAGTTTTCCTGATTATTTTTGGTATTTCATTTGAATCTGTTACATTTTAACTAACTGTTGTTAGTGTTACTGTCAGTTTGCCTTCTTGTAGCTTTAAATGTATGTCTTTCTAATATAAGAGGGAAAACCAAACTCAAAATCTACAGTATCAAAATATTATTTTGATACTTTAGATTTTGAGTTTGGTTTTCCCCCTTATAATTTAAAGTCAGTATCTTTGGGCAATAATGGATGATTTTTCGATTTATGTCTTTCTATATTACGTCTCTTTTAGTACCCTTATTCCTGTTTGAGCCTTTGTGCAATCTTATATTTTCCTTTTTATGATAGTAAATACTTATTTAATTTTTGCCGACATTTTCGGCTCGGTTTTATTCTGTTATTTTTCTTATTACATTTCCATCGAGGCATATTACTTTTACTGCCAAGATACATAAAAACTAACATTTCCATAATATTTCGAAAACGAAACGTTATAACTAAAAATGTGGTAGGTACGTCATTTCAAGCGCTTTAAAGGTCAATAAATTAAGTTTCCAATTCTTTCAAGACAAGTCACCATTTTTGTTCTTAACCTTGAACCTTTAAAATTATTATGTTTTTTTATTACTACATGTTTTAGTTATATACAGTGTCCACAAATTCGAGCCTATGTATGGGGATCTGAAAAATCGTAAAAGGTATCAACGGGGGCAAAGTTGCGCAATCTAGTGGTTAACAGTATGCCGCGCGCCACCGTTTTGAAATCTGAAAGATCTTGAATTCTTCCGAAGATATTCGAAAAAAAAAAACGATTTTTTCGAACTCAGATTTTATTAGTTTGCGGCTTCATTTTTTAAATTCTTGAAATATATATGACACTTTCCTTAGGTACCTTTTTGAGCTTTTTAGGATGCCGCGCTTTGTTATTAAATTCGGAATTTCATATTTTTTACATCGACGTCATGTTGAGCTTTTTAAACCTGGTCCGTTTTTACTTCATTTTGAGACATTTTTGATCCTAAAACGGAAACACATTTTGTTGGAGGATTTTTTAATACGTTTCTGTTAACAACACTTTTTTATTAACATTCAATTTAATAACCAAATTGTTGCATTTAATTAACTTAATTTGCAGCATAATGGAAATGTATAAATTAATTTCTTCTTAACTCTAAAAAAACTAAAATATTAATAAACTATAATACTAGAAGGAAACAATTTAGAACTAAAAAACGCATTACTAGCAACTACAAAAATTATAAATGTTCAAATAAATTGCCAACAAGATCTCCGGACTTAACACCAGCCACTTTTTTGTATTGGATACTTTAAAATATAAGGTTTATAAATAATTCAGGTGATTTAAGGTTAAGAATAATAATTCAAAGATTTTACCCTTTTTACATGGAAAATTAATTCAAAGGACAATCATAAACATATCGAAAGGAAATGTAATGCAAAACTATTTACGGTTATTTAAATTTTTATTGAAGTTAAGAAGAAATTAATTTATGTATTTCTATTATGGTGTAAATTAGACAGGTATTATTACTTAATTAAATACAACAATTTACTTTTTAAATCCATTGATTATAATAAATTGTATTTAACAGGACTGTATTAAGAAATCCATAAAATCAATGAAGATGACTTTAAGAAACAAATCATTGACATACAATTTTAACCAAACGTCTCTGTAACAGGCTGATTTTGCCACTATAAAAGATTATAAATTTTATTTTATCTGCTGCATTTAGCAACAAAAAATTTTATATTTCGTGACAAGAATTATTGAGTATTAATCTCTTCGGTTAATTAATTAAAAATTCATTTATTTGATTTATTGTCAATAAGTTTAGTGTACTTCCAGTTGCAGCATTTATTCATATCAATTAGTTATACATACGGTTAGTATTACATAATATGTATTAGCTTTTATAACACAGTTACATCTTTTTTCTTATGATGTCCTCCAGCACTTTGTGGCTGTGTTTATTTTGGTGGATGGTCTGTTGGCTCGCTTAGGTTTGATCAAACAACTAAAATAATATATTATGTTATTAGTTTAACTTTGCTTATTATTATTATGTTTACTTGCAGTTCAGTATTTTTAGGAACTGAGTTAATAACCTACCTTTGATCCTCGTTAGATCAGTTAAATTTATATACTACTTTGGGTTTGAATATTTCCCTTGTAATCTCGGGCTGATATGGCTTTAATTTGTGGGGGTCACTGATTTGCTTTGAGATACTGCTGCTGCTTTTTTGTTTATCTGTTAATTCGAGTACCTCTTTCTCTTCAATAGTAAAAACTAGTACCTGTTGCTCATTTTCTTCTAAGACTTGTTGATCTCTGCATAGATTACTCATTGTTATTTCTTCTCATAGTGCTTTAGGGATATAGGGCGTATCACTCACATATTTTCCCTTGGTTTTCCCATATCTTTCTTGTATTTCCATTCAATCGTCAATGTTTGTTTTCCTTTCTAATGCTTTAGTGGATTTAGAGGATATATTGTAGTTCCATCTTCTTACCTACAGTTGGGGACCTTGATATTTCGGATTTCTACTTCATATTTATCTTTTCACGTGGCATGATATAACTTTTGTAATATTCGATTGTAGCCCTGAATATTATTAATGGGCTATTCTCCCATAAATGTTGCTGTCGATTTGGATTTTTATAGGTTTATTATTTCGTTTAGGAATATTTCCTATTATTTATTGGAAAATTTAATTTTAGCTCATTAGTTGTTGCTTCCGCAGTCGCTTTACAACGCTTAGTTCTCCTTTATTATCTTAGAAGTATTCCTCGTATCGACTATTTCTTCATTTCGACCGTTCTTCTCGGCACTACCACTTTTTCTGATGTAACGTTGGTTCTCTAATTCCATAGAAGCGGAAAAAGGCAAATTGACTGAAACCGATGATCTCGTTCTTCTAGAAATACCTACCGGGAATAGAGGAAGTGTTTTGCTGAAGTGTAGTTGTAGGTGACTCAGCTTTTAGTCTTGCGTTTTATACTACTACCCTTCTAGGGGGATATTGGGTTGAGTTCCTAGTTTGTGTTTTGACACGACCGATTTAACAGAATTTAAATACTACACTAGAGGCTTTCCGAGCTCATCTTATAAAACCGAGGCAGTTGATCCTCCAGGCAACCCTCCAACTCGAGTGAGGGGTTTACTACCGGGTCCCATTGCAAGTTTCACTACCGGGACCAGAAACCAGTACCGGGTTTTCGCTACCAGGGCCAGAACCTTCGGATCTACCGGGGTATCGTTGACATTGATTTCATTTAATCTCTTTATTTTTCTTGCCGATTGATAAGATATAGAGTTCTTAATATTTAAATATGAATTTAGCATTGTCGGCCAAGCTTTAAGATAGCTTTCATTAATTTTATTTATTTATCTGGTCGATTGATGGCTTTTTATTAATTGATAATATTATTATTGTCACATTTATAATTGGTGCAGCGACTAGTTCATGCATAGATATATGTAATAATCTTAGGTAAACCAAAGTGATCACTTCGGATAGTAGTGCTAGAGTTTTTAGGTGTAAGGCATACAGTACCAAGTTTACCAACATAATTGGTCTCAGTACAATCGTCATATTGTACCATTATCATTAATTATATAATAGTGTTTTGTGGTCATTCCTTTATTTTTAAGTTTCACTGTAAGATTATTGCTGTTTTAAATTTAACAAAAAAGAACCTAAAAGTTAATAGATCGAACCGTAAATTAAGATTGTGTTTTCTTGATTAATAAAACAACCCCGTACAACACCAGCGGAGCTTTTCCAGTTTAGCTGGTAGAACTAATGGCGCTCACGAACTCCACTCCTGGAGCCGGGTATTGCATACACGACTCTCCGATGTTAGGTTCGTTTTAATTAAAATCCTTTCCTTTTTAACATTAATAAGAAAATCGTGATGCACGTCTTTCGGTTTTAGGATTAAAACTCAATTTATAAAAATTAATAGGTAAAATCAACAACGGTCGGTACAGATAATATGAAACGACAGATTTAGAAACAAATTAACGAATCTTAAAAAGCTTAAAAAAGTACATTAGAAAATTGTCATTTATTTTCCAAAAACTTTAAAAAATAAGCTACAAATAATTAAAATCTGAATTCGAAAAATTCTGTTTTTTCCAAATATCTTCGGAAGTATTCGGAATCTCTTAAGTTTCAAAACTGCATTCTATTACGAATCAGATTGCGCAATTTTGCCACCATATCAACATCTTCATGCCTTTTGCAGTTTTCGAGATAATTTTTTGGTTTATTCTCTTATCAGTACATACTATGTTTTTACGGTATTATCACTAAATAACTCTTTTAAAACCCATGATGTTTTTACCAGCACTTTTCATCACAATAGTTGTGACATCTATTACATTATTTTTTGAAAAAATAAAAAGTGTATTTATAAACAAAATAGAAACAAAAAAACAAATAAAGTAAGACTATTTTTCACTTCGTGATTTATCAACATCTTTTATCTAAGCCCTTTAAAGTGCAGCTGGCCAATGTAGATCCAACCCGATATCAGAACTCAGAACGCAAGTTTCTGCAATAATTAAGTCTGATATTTTAAGGCTTCTAAATTAAGTTCAGCACCAGGCATTTTCATATTAACAAGAAATATTTTCAAGGTTCGCTGTTCAGTATTATTACTACTATTACTATTACTTTCAACAAAATAAATTAAAATAGAGGTGACATTTCTGCCTTCTCTCTAATTCGACGTAGGGCGATGAGTAACTCAGATTAATAATTGATGAATTTTGGGGATATAAATAGTAAGTAAAGTTAGGGGTCTGTGGCAATGAAATATATCTGAAGGGGTCTCTGTTAAAGGAATGGTTAAGAACTGATGCTTAGACTACATCGAATTATATTGTAATGTAGGCATCATTCGTAATGATTTCAATCCAATATTCAGAGGTTTTGCAGCGTAGGTAGTAGCAAATGATAATGAACGTTATCAAACGCATTGTGGAAGTCTATAAGGCAGCAAAACTCGTTTCTTTTCAGGTTGTACCAAATTCCCAGTGCCAGGATTCGCATTTTTTTATACATATTTTCTTGAGAATGGTTTTCGAAGTGTAATTTATAGGGCTGATTAGTTTGTCTCACAAATACTGGGATAAGGTTTTGTATCTTTCAGATGTGTCATGGCAAGAACTCTGTCGAATTCTGCATTTCCTTGCCAGTCCAACCCAAGGTTCCAACATCCTCGTCCCTCGACCATCAAAGTCCCGGTCTGTTATTGCGGATCCGGCATTATTTTTGTACTTTCTACCAATTATGTCCGTTATGTTCTTAAATTGTTTATGAAAGTTGTACGTGTGAGCGTGTCATACAATTCTTGTAGTTGTTTCGCTTTGATATCTCTTCATATTTGACTTGTTTTATTTTTGTCGTAGCGGTATTTCTCTGTGTCGCACCCGATCTTTACATGTCACCTCCTTTCCATTAAGTCAGTCAGTCATTGGTCCAATTCTGCTGGTATTAACCTATTTTCTCAGTTGTTTCTAGCGCAATAGCATTAATAAACTGGTCAACAAAAGGATTGGTAAAAGCAATTTTTAGTCCCATTTTCAAATTGTTGTAACTCTTTTAAAAATAATTTTTTTTTGTATGCGGTTTGCGGACTTTGAAATCTCGTATTTTGCACATTAAGCCGCAAGTGATTTTTCAGTAGGGTTGTTATGATCATGATCAATAAAGGCGAGTGTGCCATTTCGTCAATACGGTTTTTACGCGTTACAATATAGTACTTTACCATTGATATATGTCCTTGGGCCTTAGTTACACCACTAAACATAAAATTTAGGTAACAACATTTTTAAATGCTGTAACTTAAAAAAGGGTTAACGAATTTTAACGAGATTTTTAGATGCTGAAACCTCATTTCATCTAAAGTTTCTATCATTTAAGCATAGAACAATAAATTAAACTCAGATAACATGGAATCGTTTAAAGCAGGTTAAATTTTCCATGACAATAGACTTTTAAATTAGTGCCAACGTTTTCATGTAATTGGCATGCCCTTTTTTTGTGCAATAACATCTGCATATTTTAAAGTGTAAAATGAAATATTAAAAATATAGTGCAGTAAGTTGGACAATGTACTAAAGGAATAACCTACCCTATCTATAATTTTAATTTAAAAACAGGTTGTCTTAACAAAGCAGAGCATTAAAAATATCATGCAATCGACAATATGAAAGAACAACGGGGTTCTAGAACGAAATCAAATTGAAAGAAATCCGCAGGAGATACACCAAAGCCAATGCGGACGACTCGCAGGCAAGATCGCATGATTCTTCGGGCTGTAAGATGTCGAAGAACAATAAATGCTACCAAAATTAGTGTTAATATTCATAGAACCACTGGCTTAAGAATTTCAACTCAGACAGTGCAAAGAAGATGGTATGAACAATACTGCTCGCAGACGTGCTGCTCTGCAAGCTGCTCGTCGACCTGCAAGGAGGCAGTGGGCTCAAGCTCATGCCAACTGGGGAATTGCAGTATAGACTGAATGAAGTAGGTCTATATACTAAGATGAATGCAGGTTTAATTTGTTTGAATGTAACTGACGAATTTTAGTATCGAGCGAAAGAAAGGAACAGTTTCTCGAAGAGAAATGGATGCAAGAGTACCATTTGAAGTTATGCTTGTATGGAGTAGTGTTATCGCTAGAAGACGGATCTGGTTGTATTAGTCAGATAGTCAATGAATACCGAAAGGTACTGGTACATGTGCTTTAACAATGTTGTTAGTCCATTGCCACAAAACTTCGGAGAGTTTCTGTCCTGGTGGACGATAATGCGCGTGTACACAGGGCTAAAATCGATCAAGAAGATATAAGCCATAATAATATTGAAATAATGAATTGGCTCGCCAGATCACCAGATATGAATGTAATCGAGCAAGTATGAAGCATAATTAAGAAAGGTGAGTATTAATTTAATAATTTAGAAGAGTTGGTCAATGCGGTTAAAGCAGAATGGGAAGCTATTCGTCAAGATTTCATTACTAGCCATGCCAAGAAGGGTGGCAAAAGTACAACTGGTTAATGTAATCCAACCCGATATTAGAACGCTTATTATTAATGCTATTTATTAAGCTCTTCTTGTTAATTAGTAATAATAATTTTTTTAACCGTTTGCCGAGATTTGTATTAATTTGTAATTATTGCAAATAAACGATTTAGAAATTTCATTTCTTCTACTGAAAAACTGTAATGTTAAATGCATACTAAATGAATTAATAGATGAACGAGGCTTCCGCCTTGAACACAAAAGGAAAGACCTGGTTCGACAGAAGATGCGAAAGAGCCGTAGGTAGAAAACAAAAGTACTGACAGCAAAATCAGACCGCTGAAAGTCGCAATTATTACCGAAGTGAAAAACGATTTCAAACATGTGATTGACGAAACTAAGGACAAACATAATCAAAGAACCAGGAATAACCTTTTGCAATGCCCCAGCGGCCCCAGGAATTTCTCGTCGGTAGCAAAGGCAGTGAGTAGTAGCTTTGCAAAAACGTCTGTTCCACCTTTGACAGACGAACATCAAATGTTAAAGAACTGCGCCCACGAACGAATACCCATTTTTCCAGACTTTTTCGTCTGTCTCTCGAAGGCATTCGACAGAATTTGGAATGATGGATTGCTCAACAAACTGCCGTCCTTCGGACTGCCAGCGTCTCTCTGCAGCTTTCTTGCTAGTTTCCTTAAGAACCGATTTCTGCACATTGCAGTTGATGGACACATCTCAGACACATTCACCATTAATGTGAGCGTGCGTCAGAGCGCAATACTTTCATCAACCCTTTTCTCATTTAAATGACCTGCTCACCGAAATCGAAAAATAGAAATTCGATTGTTGGTGAAAAAAAGTCCGATACTGTTCTCGGCAATTTGATGATATCCACACCGCTTACCACGATTTATGTGTCAAGAGTCTCGTTTGATATTACTCATACTGATCTTTTGGAATATCTAAAGGTTAACTTTGGACAGAATGTCAAGTTCAACATAAAGTCTGGTGAATATAGATCATTTAAAGTCATAGCCCCTAAAGAACTTGAGGACAACTTACTACAGCCCAAAAACTGGCCACATGGCATAGCTGTTAAAAGGTTCACGTTTTTTCATGCCCGTAACCAGCGATCCAGATACAGTACCTACGACAACCGAACGAAAAATTATTCTGGGGGAGCCAGAGGAAATTAATTCCATGAATGAAGTGAGGATTGCAAATTTGAATGCAAGAAGCATCAGACTTAAGGCTTCAGAATTGGAACTTTTTTTGCACTCAGAGAAATATCCTGAAATTTTGTGCATTACAGAAACTTGGATGGCAGATGCAGAAGCGACGTGTTTTAAACTTAATAACTACAACATTGCATCATACTTTTGCAGAGACTCTAGCGCCGGTGGTGTAGCCATTTTTGTAAGGAGTGACTTTAGTATTCATAATAAATATCTTGAAAATAAAGATTTCTCACTGCCAAATCACTTTGAGTGTGCAGCTACCATCATAAAAACTGTAAGCAATGTAAACATCTTAGTGTCTTGTTTGTATCGTCCACCAAATTCTTTAACGTATCTCTCGAAAGATTACTGAAACTATTGTGTAAACCTAATACTTTATTGTTCGTTTGTGGTGATTCTAATTATGATTTTAACTCTAAGTGTAAGGAAGCAATGTATACTTTGAATGCATTTAGCTCATACGGTCTTAAACAAGTTTTTTTGGAATCTTCCAGAATTTATGGAACGTCCTGTACTTTGATTGATACTGTTTTCACGAATGCTCCTCAGTTAGTTAATAAAACTTTGGATCTGACATTCACAGACCATCGAGCGCAGATTTTGAGTTTTGACCTGGGCAACAGGGTGAAAGGGAACCTATCCGCAGATTCATTGGTAAATTCTAGATCCTTTTCTCGTGAGAACGTGAACTGTCTAAAGAACGTTGGTTATCTGCACTAGAAACGCCGGATATTGAGAGCAGGTTTACTTATTTTTTTGACACTTTCCAAAGCCCATTTAACATGAGTTTTCCCTACACAGCTAAACGCAAATTTTTCCGTAGGAACCCAAATCCCTGGATAACACCCGAAATCGCAAATGAAGTTAGACAGCTAAGTCTTCTGTTTTCACAAATTAAATCTGGTAACTGTTTCGAACTATTGTCATCTTATAAAATTAGGTTAAAATCTCATAGGAAGAATATTGCCACAGCGAAGAAAGCCTACAACTCGCAGAAAATAATAACATCATCTAATATATCACGAACATCGTGGGAAGTTATAAGGTCAACTTCAAATTTCTCCAGCAAAAAATCAAAAACTGTTCCTGATCAAATTACCGCCAATGGCAATAATGTTACTGGTGCCCGGAACATCGCAAATGCATTTAATTACTTTTTTATTGACTCGGCACACAAACTCACAAAGAATTTGCAGGTCCCTACAAATACTGAAATGCCATACAGAAGCTCATCTCAATCCATTTTCTTATCCCCACTCACGGAATGTGAAACTTTGGAGTTTATTAAATCTGTTACGGGCACAATCCTGTGGTGCAGATGACATCCCTTTTAATTTGTTGTGCGAGTGTGTTGATAGTGTGGTCCCTGTTTCGACCTACCTCATAAATTTATCCTTCGAATATGGATACTTTCCAAGTGAACTAAGGGCTGCCATTATTGACCTCTTCACAAAAAAGAAGAGACTTCTCTAGTGGATAATTACAGACCTATTGCCTTGTTGTCGGTTTTTCGAAGATCTTCGAAAAGGCCTTTAAAAGAAGACTTGTAAGTTTTTTGGATGATTTTGACATCCTCTCCTGCCGGCAGTTTGGGTTTCGACCCGGGTTATCAACTGCAGATGCCTTAATATCGTTCTATGCCACAATACTAGCGAATTTTTAGTCAAGACTAAAGTCTGTCGGTATTTTTTTTGACTTTACTAAAGCTTTTGACACCATAAATCATGCCTTACTTTTGGATAAACTTCTTTACTATGGCATAAGAGGCCCAGCTTTCGAGTGGATCAAGTCATACTTGTCGGATAGGACTCAGGCTGTTAAACTAACTGTTGGTGATCTAGTATCACTCTCCGATTGGCTATCTGTCGCAGTTGGAGTTCCACAAGGGGATGTACTCGATCCACTTCTCTTTTTGTTATTCATAAATGACTTGCCTATTCTTGTTGATGACAGCTATTATTTACCTCTTTTTGCTGATGACACGTCAGCCATCATTGCTGGGCAGAGCTACGAGACACTTCACTCACGAGCCAACAAATGTATAGAAGATATTGCAGGATGGTGTAAGAAAAATGGTCTTTGCTTGAACAGCTTAAAAACCAGTTTCATGGTTTTCACTCCAGTTCGTGTCACTCAGGACAGAAGCTTACTCCTGAGGGAGGGCTCAACTCACTTAATCCAACAGGACTCTATATTTTTGGGAATTATTTTTGATCGACATTTGTCCTGGAACGATCAAGCGGAAGCAGTCTGCAGCAAACTATCGCGCAGCAACTATGCCATTCTGCAGCTTAGAGACTCCATCGATGCCTTTACAATCAAAATCTTCTACTATGCGGCTGTTCATTCTGTGCTGGCCTATGGTTTGTATGTTTGGGGAAACTCGTGTAGTATTGAAAGGGTGTTAATTAGTCAAAAGCGCATAATTCGCACTATGTTTAGACTTCCATTCAGAGAATCATGTCGCCAAGTAAGGCAAAAAAATCCCACCAGTAATAAATATTTATATCTTACAATGTGCTAGTCAGATTTTCAAAAATTCAAAAAATTATGAAAAATGTAGGGACATAAATTATTATAAAACTCGAAATGCTAATAAAGTCTATGTCCCTATGGCGCGACTGACCCAGGTACAGGATGGTCGTATAATTACCTCTCTGAAGATATTTAATCATCTTCCGCAATTTATTAAGGATGCTAAAACTTTTTCTGTATTTAGGAAGACTTTAAAGATCACGCTAGCCAACTTTGCTTTTTATTCCTTAACAGAGTATTTTTTGTGTAATTTTAATTAAATTTTAGTTTGTGATTGGATGTATGTATGTACTTAGTCTGACTTAATTCCCATTCCCATATGTAATTTGACAATTCCGATAAATTTTTTAAATGTCTATGGAAATAAAGAATATGAATTTGAATTTGAATTCGAAACCAACAATCCTGTTTATAGTTTTGCAGATGACAGTACCCTTGTCGCTCAATTTAGATCAGAAAAAACCTTTGCCAGCCACTGAAACTTGCCAAGAAAGCCAATACGGCGGGCCCTGACATCATTATGGCAGGATCGACTACTTTTTTAAAGTAAAAGTAAAAGTAAAAAAAAAGTAAAAGTATTTTATTTGTCTTTCAATTACATAAACACATAAATAAGACACGTCAAAGAAATATGTATACCTTGATAAGGATACAACTCACAAATATGTGACATTAAACAAAGGTATAGAAAAAACAAACTTGAGAGCTGGACGAACTAAAACGCCGACTCAACTACAAGTCAAAACATACTCGTTTAGCGCATAAAAGCTGTGATCAACGAGAAACTCCTTTAATTTTTTTCTGAATATACTATCACTTGGAGAAAGTTTTATTTCATTAGGAAGCAAATTAAAAAAGCTGCAACCTGCATAAATAGGCGACTTTTGATAAAATGAATGGTTGGGCCGGATTAAACGAAAAGTATCTTTTTTCCTGGTATTGTGACCATGTATATGGCAATTAAGAGTAAATAGATGTTTGTTTTTGTAAATGTGCATTAAAAGCTTAAACAAGGAGATGGAGGTTAGAGTGAGAATTTTTTTATTTTTGAAAATTAATCTACAGCTTCAATTATATAGTAGATTAAAAATAAGACAAATTATTCTTTTCTGTAGCACAAAGAGTCTGTTAATATCCGATGATTGCCCCCAAATGACGATGTTGTAAGATATGTGTGAGTAAGCCATAGCATAATAGGTTGTCAATAGGTTTTTTTCGTTAAAAGAGTTTTTCAGTTGAGCAATGGCAAAGTGTGCACTGCACACTTTACCGCA
>MU194357.1:324-19457 GCA_016904865.1 Pissodes strobi
CGCTACCGTTTACCGTGTTTACTGCCATATTTACCGTAGGGCTTCCGTACCGCTACAGTTTACCGTATTTACTGCCATATTTACAGTAGGGCTTCCGTACCGCTACCGTTTAACGTAATTGCTAAAATACTTACCGTGGGGCTTCCGCACCGCTACAGTCTACCGCGCGATTAGATATTTCGATTCTTTTACTACCGTTTTGAGTTTTGAGTTTTCTTACGTATTACCGGGTTGGGTCGCTTAGAATAAGTTGTCTGATACTTTTAGCTATAAGAAAGTTAGGTTTATACTTACTGTCGGATAAACACGACCATTATTTTGTTTACACGGAGTGTTTCATTTACCAGGGACCGATTCCGATTATTTAAAAACCGAACCTTGGACAACCGTTTCTCCACTGTCTAAAGGCTACCCGATAGGCGAACAGCGATCCCCTTTGTCGCTGTAAATATCAAAGGGGTGGCGCCCGAGAAAACCGAAATACAGGAGGTCGCAAAAAGTAAGTAAAGGGCGCCGTTACAAGCTGCTGATCAAATCCAGTTGTTTCATTGTTTAAAATGTTCATATAAAACAAATCGGAAATATCATCTTAAAACGCACATGAAGATACATATAACTGCTGATCAATATATTTGAAAAAGTACAATTTCTCCATCCCTGTTCAAATTTTCTCCAGTTGTTTGTATTAAAACTATTTATAAGACTAAAAATATTTTATTCTTTTAAATTTAATAATAGACATCTCAAATATAATAGTTCTGATAAAAAGGTATTCGGAAATTGAAAATCCTATCACATGTATAGTTGCTAAAAATTATTGCATTTTTCATTTCATAACAATTTACTCTGATTTATGGAAACTTATGTATGTATGTAAATAGTAGCGTTTAGAGCTGTGTATGTTCTCTTTAAGCAAAAGGGTATTAGCAATTTTTTTAAGCTATTTGATCTAGATATAGGATTGATAATTTGTGCTCATAGCTTTGAGTAATATTGTTCTCATATTTATTTTTGTATGGTTTATTAATAGGGTTATGTAACGGTAAATTGTTACCGTAAAGTTTAAAACTAGTATTGTTTATATGATAGCAACCACTAATTTATTATAAGCATTATTATATTCGTTATGTCTTATTAGTATATGTAATTATAATTATATAATAATAAATGTAATGCACAGCGACCTTTAACTCTAAATAATTAAAAGCATTGGCATTACGTGGTCAGTATTGAGTCCTAGATTCTGTTAAGTTAACCGAGGTTCATATCCTTGGAAAGACTGTTCAAATTTTATCCCTTTAAATGCTTCTGCTAGGATTTTTACAGAGTATATCTGTTAACAGTGTAAATAGAGTACCAAGATGGAGGAGGATCGAACAAGGTCGGCGGGAATGAAGAGTTGGTGCTATCTTACTTTTAAACAAAGGATGCTGCTAATGTTAGACCATCATTCAGTAATAGTTTTTTTTCGAGCCATTCCTTATAGAGGACATAGTCAGTCATCCCTCCCTGGGATGGCTTAGTATTGCCTTTATATGGTAATTTTTTATTTTTGGTATGTACCCGTATGTCTAAATTTGTTTATTAAACATTTTTAGTTCCATTTCTGCTGAAATCTACGCCGCAAATTTACCTTCAATAACCTTTGATTAATAAACATTGTTAGACTAGTGAAAATTGTTGTCTTTTATTCAAATTAATAATTTAACAACATTGCCTTCATAAGAGTCGGTGTAAGGGTTAATATCCCTTAAGATAAATGGGGTAAGTAAGTACTCCTAACTTACAACTCCTTAGCGTACTGATAACAGTTAATTAATAAAGACTTTTTGTTTGTGCTGTTGCAAGTTTTAATTTTCCTCCACGTCTCAAAGGTTCAAAACATTTACCCAATACTTTTGTAAATATAACATCGAAATTTAAAGAAATGGGGTACTTTTAATATTAACACGAAGTTGCTGAAACTAGTATAATAAGAAATGTCTATTTGAGAACCGCTGAAAGCGTCGTACAATATATCTTTCTCTACTACCTATCTACACCTCTTCAATACCTTCCAAACCAGGCGCGTGTAAGCTCAAAGTGCTTTATTTAGGTTAAAAATTGACACAGCAACTTAGTAACATGATAAATGAAATCATGAAATACGTGGGTTTATTTTTCTCCCAACGCACCTACTCACTAAAGGAAAGTAATTATTGAAATAAAATTTAAAGAAAATATTGAGATTCCTTTATCAACAAATCGTAGAAGAAATATAAGTAATATATATTTTTATGATGAAAGCTTTCAGAAATTATTATTGACAACAAGTAGGAAAACCACTAATTATAGAAAAGCTTTAAATTTTACTGAGTCAGATTCAAATATGAAACGAGCAATTTTCCACTTCAAGTTTTTTATAGTGTAGTCACAGAGTCGCTTCCTTTCGAGACACTTCATGGTTTGAGAGTTTGAGCAGTTTACAAATATGGTGCCCAACTGTCATCGGCTCTGCCGGAATCGGTCCCTTGAACATCAAAGGTGCCGACGCTTTATGTCGCTACTCGTTGGTTTGTTATACTCGGACATAATATCGAAACTGTTTAAATGTTTCTGCTGGAGTAAAGAAAATCTAGTTCCCTAAATTTACCAAGTTCTTTAAACAGCCAGCCACCGCCACGGTAGGGATGCACGATCTAGATCGATTTTTTCAAAGATCGATCCTTTTACTGGTGATTCTCGATCTTTTGAATCGATCTTTTTACTTTCGATATTTCTAAAATCGATTCTTTTGGCAAGCGATCGTTTCTTCGATTCTTAATTTTCAACATCCGCAAAGAAAAATAACTATTATTTTGCCAGGTTCGGTTTGGAGTGTGAGACGTTTCTCGAGGCGCTTCTTTGCTTCTGCTTACTATGCTATTATTTCTTCTGCATATCATGCTATTGGACTGCCTAGTATAGCCATTACGTCCTCCAATAGTTGGTTCTCGGGCGCCACCGCATCTGGATTATAGTGGTAGAACTGGTAGAGGGCCCACTCTGCGCCGGGTTACTTTTAGACAGTGGAGAAACGGACTAGTCGCGCCGGTCTAAAATCGTTCCCGACACGATTGTGTTTGTATTCGAGGAAACACATGCAAGCTGCTGTATATTTCGTAAAAAGTGCATCAAAAGTACGGGCACGTATTACAATAAGTAATATTTCACTTTTCGTATGGCCCTCCGCTCGCTACGGGGGCTCAAGAAAAGGAAACTAACCAGGGGCTAACCCAAATGTAACCCAAGACATACCATAAATCAAGAAAATAACTGTTTAGAAACTTAACCGTAAAAAAATAAAAAAGGCAACGGGGTTTGAACCTGAGCCGCCGATAGCCACAGAATTGAGACCCAACTATCTAAACCTCAGACCAACACGACTTACACCGCAAATTGATTGTATCACGAAGACATAGCGCAAATACAATCGCTCGAGTCATCGCCGCATACACTAGATGGCGTTGGAGTCGTAAGAGGAGAGGGAGGCGTCGCACGCAGTATTTCGTCATCGGGAACGATTTTAGACCGGCGCGACTTGGCCGCTAATGAGAAACGGCTAACCAGGTGGCCGATCTTGTATGTTTGCGTGGTTGCCGGCTGCTTTTAGAAATTCACTTAATTAACTTAACTTATTACTAGCAGGAAGGGATTTAGAAATAAAACACACAATTTCAGAATACACCTAATACAGCATCTCTATTGGTCAACTTGACATATAAAGAATAGCGAATTTAAAACCCTGATAACCTATGCTAACAGACTTCCGATTCGTCTTCGGTCGAGTGTGCACGTGTCGGGTATCGGCCATTTTATTCCAGCTTCATATACATATATGTTAGTTTGGGGGCACATGGGGCTTTCAGGGGCTGTGTAGATTCCCCGAATAAGACTCGGACGTCCTGCCGGGGGTTAGAGCCCCGTGCATGTACAAGATTTAAATGTGTGTGAATGTCCAGCCGGAGGTGTTCGAACCTTAAAACAAGCTGTGCAAGCACAAGTCTGAGCCCCCAGGAGTACATACTCGACATACTGAGGGCTCTAAAAATAGTATCTCTATCCATCAAGGTGTAACCAATGTAGAAGGGTCGCTATACCTCTTGCTAAGCCTGGATAGGGCTGAATTTTCTTACGAAAAAGGCCATCAGAGAGTTTACTACTACTACTACTATAACCTATGCTAACCTAGCGTTGCAACGAAAAAATTATTCTTTACTACTAATTCAACCTACTAATAAACTGAGGCTAACCTAAAGTATTAATCCTTAACCAAAGAAGTACTCTTCTGCGACTTATATTAACCCCGTAAGGAGGCTTAGCCCTCCTTAGGTATGCGTAACGGAATGACATTGACATTGAGAAGAAAAACAGAGCCGCGTTATCAACTGTTAAGGAACGGTACTACTACGACGAAGCTACTTGGATTACGGAATCCACGAGTCCACAGATCAGAGGAATGACGGTCCAACATCGGTTCAACATAGCTCCTCTGACTTGGTCCTGACGGGTATGGATATACACGGCCTGACGGTTAGAAAATTGGCGGAAACCTGCGACGATAGCGTTAAGGTTCGGATAATAAGAGAAATAAGGATGACGACGATACATAGGATACGGTGCGACAGTAATAAATGACCTGACGAGGCTTCCTGCATATATGAAATATAAATCCCGGATTGCGCGTGCGCGAACATGTCACCGCTTTCCGGTCGTACTTCGCTACTACGATTTTACGCCGTCGGTCGAGGAGGCGGTAGGCTAGGTAAGGAAGGATGATAGGTAGGGTATGTGTGAGAGAGAGCTTGTAGAGATAGCGGCCGGTCAGACTAAGACACAAGCCGGCGTATAGCATAAAGAGAAAGAAAAGGAGAGGCTGAACGGACTGAGACACAAACCAGCCATATTTTACGAAAAAGAATGATGTGAATAGCCCGTAAAATAAGAAAGTTAATCCGGCTTGCATACTATTCCCCTAAAAATATAGTAACTTCGTTGTACAACGGTACAACTGTAATGTACGATGTATGATTTATCCGCTGCAGCGGTACAGTATCCACTTCACTTCCTTGAAGATAAATAAATACTTTAAATCCGACAATCCGAGAACGAAAATTCATAATATGTCTCCGACAAATAGTAAAAGTGGGATTTCGAGGTTTATAACACTTTAGGGCAACTAAAATAGTTATTTGTGTATTTAGAGCGCAAAGTAACGGATTGCCGCTTGAGAAAGAATGTTACTGCGCGACGCGTAGCGGAGCGCAGTAATCTTTCGAAAACGGCAATCTTACTTTGCGCTCGAAAAACACACAGAACTTTTTCTACAGCCACATTTTTTTAAATTAAATGCACATTTTTCTCTATACTTATTCCGAAATTTGCGAATGACTGTCAGTTTTGACATATTATGTTCGGGCTTCGGGCATATTTAGAACAGGATTGCCAGCAACAAACTGTAACAAACGCACGACTGTCATTTATTTATCTTCGGTTTCCATGACCATTCAGCACACTAGACGGAAAAAGCGAGAATTTCCTTTTCCATGTTCGCGCTAGAGCGCAAAATAAGGATCCACGGCATTAGTTGATTTTGCGATTTCATTTGAATTTAGTATTTAGTTATTTTGCGCGCGGCTGTAGAAAAATAGCAATTTTTTTATAAAAATTAAAATAATATCTCTTATTTTTAGTCTTTTTATAGGAAATAAAGTGCTCGTAGACTTCGGCGGTCAACCACTCACATCTGCGCACGTCAAATTTTCGACCCTCGAACCTGCGTATTTGGCAGCAGCCCAGTGGTTTTTTAATATTTCAGTTCACGCATTACCTTACGCTCGCTTCGCTCGCTCCGGGGCCGGGACCAACAAACTAACCCAAGGCAATTCCCTAAATCAAGGAAAAACAATTTTGAAAAATATATACTTGAAGGTTCAAATTTGACGTACGCGAATCAGTCAACCTGGCAACATCATAACCCAAGTGTTATGCGCATACGCCCAATCGCCTACGTTACCTGATATTCCTACGCGCAATAGCGGATGCGTATCATTTGGTCAAATGCATTAAATAACAATCCGTTTAATATCTTTTTTTAAACTTACTGGTTAGAAATCAATACTCTAAAAGTATCTGCTGACTGATAACAGTAAACAGAGTTGGCTGGTTACACTAAATAATGGTAACACACATTTTTTTAAATATTTTGCTAAAAAATCTGGATTGATCCATAAAATCGATCTTTTCGAGAGAATCATGCATCCCTAGCCACGGTCACAACCATAGATAAATTTCACAACCAAGAACAATAAGTATTTAAAGATCCTTTACAAGCGTAGCCGACTATATCAAAATCGGCCTCTCCTATTGGTCGATCCATCTCGTATTACAATATGTCTTCGTGATGCAATCAATTTGTCGCAAGAGCTCCCGTGGTGTAGAGATTTAGATAGTTGGGTCCCACCTGGAAGACACGTGTTCGAACCCCGTTGCTTTTTTTAATTTCTTTTTAAAGATTATGTTTCTAAATAGTTTTTTCTTGATTTTGGGTATGTCTTGGGTTAGATTGGGTTAGCACCTGGTTAGTTTCCTTTTCTTGAGCCCCCGTAGCGAGCGGTAGCGAGCGCAGGGCCATGTGGATCGACCAATAGGAGAGGCCGATTTTGATATAGTCGGCTACGCCTGTAAAGGATCTTAAAATGCGAATAATAAACTAGAAGTATCGTTCTTTCTTTAAAGGCACTGTACACCACAGTACAGTATAAGCGTCTCACGCTCCTACTAAGTTTTCTATGCGAAAGCCGTGCATGCGCAACGGAGAAACAAGAATAGGTATTATTATGAATTATGGTTTTACATGGCCCTCCGCTCGCTACGGAAGCGCAACTAACCAAATCTAAACCAAGACACCTAAAATTAAGAAAAAAAAACTAATAAATAAAAACTTAGCGAGTCTGCTAGTACTCGAGACACTTACGTGTAAACATATTGTAAACTAGAAAGCATAATAACAAAAGAACACTCAGTCTAATGTTTGAACTTGATACTTGACGTTGAAGGATGAAATATTATGAGTATTATCTAAACATGTTTTAAAAACAATCAGTCAAATATCAACAAAATTTAGTATAAAAGAACGGGCAAATCAAGTAGACAACAACTTATCTGGTTGAGTAGTTCCCTTTTAATTAAGGCAAAACGCTCCTCCTGTAAGCTCAAACCCTCCCGATCCTGATGATCTGGTTAAGTAGTTCCCTTTTAATTAAGGCCAAACGCTTTTCTGGTGACCAGGATCAAACCTCCCGACCTTGATTAAGTAGTTCCCTTTTAATTAAGGCCAAACGCTTTTCTGGTACCAAGGTCAACCACCCGATCTTGACTTTCTGGTTAAGTAGTTCCCTTTTAATTAAGGCCAAACGCTTCTCTGGGAACCAAGATCGAACCTCCTCTATAGTGATGTCAGTGTAAAAGTAAAGTGTAAAAGTAACGTAAAACTTAAAGTAAAAAGTAAAGTGAACCATAGATAAAAGTGAAACCTAATTAAAGCATACCAATATAACTAAAATGAATTATAACGCTCATAAGAATTTAAACTAAAAGTAAACTCAAGGGAGCCGAATGGGTCGAGTCCAGTCAGTCCTCATCGAATGGTCATGCGTTTTACGCTATTCTAGTAAATTGTATTCAAACATAGTCGTCATTCTAAGTGCATTCATTCCTTCCTGTATCTGAAGACCAATATACGTACAGTTTGTTTCGAATTAAGCGAGTCGTTATTCCATCTGATATACAACCCCAGCTCAAGGAGGAACGCCGCCAGTAATCCCACTCAGTAGTACGCACTAGGGAAGCGCCCAAAATCCTCTTTGACAATATCCTCTATCGACATGTACAAATATCTGAGCAGCCCTCATAAAATCACTGGGCATGGTTATGATGGCACAACCTTTTACACATTTCCGTCCTCATACGCATGCACATTTCCGTCCCATTTGCCGAGATTTCCTACTTTGGACGATTCCCATTTGAGCAGCAGCGCAGCGCGATGCATGACAAGCAGCGTTTTTAAGATCCCCACCTGAGCAGCAAATATAATCAGTCTTGTGGTAGTGCTGTATTTTGTGACAATGTTGACAGCAGAGGAGGTACCACTTCATCATCAGACGATTATGATATTATTAACACCTATATGTTATCAACATGAAGAAAATAAAAGAAAAAAGAAAATAAGATATTGGGTGTGTGATATATTTCGAGCCAGGTTGGAGGGAGATGAATTTCATACACTCTTCAGGCGACTCCTGGATGATGAACGAAAATTTTATAAATATTCAAACAATCAAACTGTATCGATCACTGAATATATTCGATGCTTCAGTCCGTTAGCTAGTAGAGCAGCGCGCTGATAAGCAGCGTGCTGCGTCCCAATGCTCAGGAAAGAATAACAACTTAGCTGCTGCGTGACGCGTCGCGGAGCGCGGCGCTACGCTGGTTAGGTGGGAACGATGTCAATAACATGTAGGCAAATGGAAACATTTTGCTGTGCCGCGCTGAACTGCGACGCGCTGCTTGATGCTGCTCTAATGGGAATTGGCCTTAATGCACCGTATAGATCATTCGACTACTAATTTCATTATCGATTTATTAAAATTAGCGACCCAATTATACAAATATCTCGTAATCGCCCACCTCTATTGTACAAAATAATGAAATTTGTCATAAGTGCACAGGTGACGCATATGATACAAAGTCAAGGGATTTTTCGCGAATTGGGTTTAGATTATGCTAATTTATGATGAATTAACCTTTATACGTCATATACCTATCCCCACCAACATAAATGTATGATACACTGGAGATACTTCGGTTTTCTTGGCGAAAACGCTAGTCTCTGTCTAATGCAAATGACATAACCCAAGCAAAACCTGCTCAAGACCAGATTATGCTTGGCTAACCTAACGATGACGTCATCAACATTTCCCCTACTTCAGGTTATGTCGCGAAAACGTTAGATTATGCTCAAAACCTAAACCGTTTATGCTGGATTAACCTCGCGAAAAATTGCTTATTGTGAGAGCAATACCGCAGCCGACTTCAAGTCTAGCCGCGAAGTGACACGTGTCAACGGCGCTATACCTGGGCACGGTGGCAACCGGCGAAAGCGATCAGCGGGCGTTTTCTATTTGTGTTTGATAACGATTTTATTTTTTTTTGTGCTGTGGCCGCTATTTATATTGAAAAATGTAGAAATCACTAAGTAACAAATAAGTAGTTTTGTTTTGGCTCACAAAAACAAGTTAATTATTATATACTATTATGGTGGAAAGCTTATGTAGAGTAGAAACATGGTTTTAAAATGCTCTTTCGATGTGTGTTTCGTTAAAACTAAAAATGGTACCTATCTAAGTATCTACCGAAGTATAACATTATAAAAACTAAAAATTAAAGTATACCTTTTATTTTTTGATTTGCTCTATTACCTTGTCAATACATAAGCGAAACTTTTATGAAGAATATTTTTGAAATGAAACATCTTAATGCGCGAAGGTCGCGACACATGACGAGCGACACGACCTGGCGGAACGAAAAATATGAGAATACTGTTATTGTGATAGCTTTGTTAATTTACAAGCAAAAAAATTGGGCTTTGCTCTATTACCTTGTCAAGACATAAGCGAAACTTTTATGAAGAATATATTTTTTTTATTTAGGCCTTCCCTTTTTGTTAATTGCATAGAACCTCTACGAAGAGTATATTTAAAAAAATTATTTTTTAACCAAATATGTTACGATATGTATAAGGGTAGGGCGTTTAAATTTAAGAAGTTTCACTTCAGATATGCACACATAGTGCACACGTTTTTTTTACTATTACCTTCTATTTTTTGCCTGTAAAATTGTATATCTTTGATGAGTTTTTAACTTTTAAGTAAAATTTGTTTTTGTATTTCTCATCTCTAAAAACTGTTGCCATCAGATCAATATTGACTTATATTTTATATGATTATAATGTTCATTTTATAGTCTAGAGTTCAATGTATCACTTTATTACTGCATTCTTTATATAACTAAGTAAAAGTTAATTATCTAGTATGTCAAATTATGCGAAAGCTGAACATCACACGGCTACATTAATTTTTATATAAAATTTGTTTAACAGGTTCTTTCATATTAGTATTTCTATGCTTTTCCTTTTAATTCGAGACAAAAAAAAAACAAGTCGAGTTTTTGTTCATAGGTTTATGATGCACTCTGTATGTAGGTATAACAATATTTTCAAGAATTGTGATTATAAGTGTCTTACATTTTCAGCAACACTTTCAATCAAATTGAACTGGATTCAGAATGTGCCGCCATTAGAGTAACGTAAACCAGCCCGGCAGGTTAACCGGCTCCAGTATTTATCACTTTTTTACTGATATTACGAAGAATTCGCACCAAAAATAGTAACTAGTTCTTCGTAGAGGTTCTATGCAATCACTTCACAAAAGGTTTTTGTAAAATATCAACGAACACCCGGTAAAAAATTCAATTTAATTAAGAGTACTGAAAACGAGCGACCAGTTTCCATTAAAATTGCACGCAAACTTGTCAAAATGTCATATGACTAACATGTCTTCGAGCAGCGTTGCCGCTGTTTCAACTGCGGGGCTATGGGTAAAGTGGACTGTCTCACACTACAAGAAAACCCGGTAATATATTGATAGTGCGGGTCGACGACTCGACGAGTGGCGCCACTGAGACGTAGCGCTGCTGGCTGCCTGGGAACCGAGTCATGACTCGTTACTTTTTGCAGAGCTTTTCAACGGCACTTACATTAAATCGATATTCATGCATTGATGTCCCATGCATTGGTTCATATCGAACATTGATTGCAAACATCGATGTATCGATTTTTTAAAAACATCGATATATCGTTGCCATCCCTAGCCCTATGTAAAGTAAAAAAAATAAACAGTAAACAATCACTACCTTCGTTTCGCTGTGGTTGTCTTTAGAGAGTGCAGCAGCGATTTTTGCAAACCGGCAAGTGAGTCACTAACCTGTGTTGTAAATTTTTAAATATATATCTAATAACCTTTTTCGTGTTAGGCTTCACTAAATTGTAAATATTAGTATTTAGGTTTCATCTCCAATGGATGATGAAGGGGGCGGCGGCGCCCCCAAGTCTAATTTTGATGCGAATGTTTTTTTGTCGCAAAAGGAAGTAGAAAATATAATTTTGGGTGAGCAAGATATTCAAGGTCATAACGAGATCCGTAATTCTAGCATTAATAAAGAGGGAAAAGATGGCGGTCTACAGAACGATAGCGAAAAAAACTTAAAGAATAAGAATGTAAAAATACCATATCAACGATTATACACTATTAATGACAACCCCCCATACTTAGCGTGTGTAGAGGGTAGTGATGGGAAAGAAAATATAGGCAAATATAGTCAGTTAAAAATTGCTAAAGAAATATTCAACTTAAAATTACAAGAAGTTAAAAAAATTAATATTAAGGGTAGAAATAAAATAGTTATTGAATTTTTAAATTATAAGGCGGCTAATAAGTTCGTGGAAGATCCCAAACATAAAGATAACGGTCTTAAAGTAACAATTCCATTTAATTTAACCTCATGTAAGGGTGTAATTAGAAACGTCGATTCGGACATCGAGACTGACTCGCTCCTGGAGGGGATCTCTTCTCCGTATAAAATAATACAAATAATAAGATTAAATAGAAGAGAACTTAAAAAAAATAATCAATCCAATAATGATCTAGAAAATGATAACAGAAGTAAGGAATATATATATACTCCAACAAGATCAATCTTAATTACCTTTGATGGGACAACGTTACCCAAGGAAGTAAATATTTATGGACTCAATATGAGAGTGAGCCCTTATATACCTCCAGTCACGCAATGCTACAATTGCCTTAGATATGGGCATATTAGAACCCAATGTAGAAGCAAAAAAAAATGTTTTATATGCGGACAGGAAGATCATGAAACTTATGTTAATGATGAGGGCGCACAAACCCCCATCTGTGAAAAAAAATGCTATCATTGCAATAATATTGATCATATTTCGACCTCAAAACAGTGTAGTGAATATAATAGACAAAAAAATATTAAAAATATTATGATTTTTGAGAATGTCTCCTTCTATGAAGCGAGCCAATCTTATGTCCTAAGACAAATACAAATAATGAAAATGTTAATCACCCAGCGGATTTCCCACATTTAAAAAGAAAACCTAATATTGCAGAAAATAATATTCCAATCTCGCAAAGAAGATTGGCTTCTCAACAAGAAAACACCAAACAAAAACGCTCTTATCAACAGATACTAACAAACCCCGCCAAAAAAAGAAACATAAGAAATAACACAACAGGATATGACAAAAATGAACATAATGAACAAATATTTTTTCCAAATTCAAGACCCGACAAAAGAAACCCCACCTTCTCAAGTGTAACACAATCCCCCCCTGTTTCCCAAGCTATACATGATAAAGCAGCTGCTACTCCAGGAAATTTCATGGCTAGTTACACACCATCCTCTTCATCCAAAACATATCATACACCCCCTGAATATCAATTGACATTCTATAATTCTAACCAAGCTAAGCCTCAAAGTGCAATTCATACCTCTAAGAAAAATTCAATCGATACAGAAATCCAAAACTATATAGACTTAGCTCCTACCCATATACGGAAAATTCTAAACAATTTATATAAAAAATCTGGCGACATATCATCTGATATGGAGCTGGAAAATGAATTCTAATAAAATATCACCCCAATTAACCTATGGCTGCCCCCTCCCCCAAAATAACAATAAAGGGAGATGGTATGCCAGGGTCTAAGACTCTCTCCCCACTTCAAAATGGTACAAGAAATTTCCCTTCATAGACCATAGACACATTACGACTATTGTTATAATGAGAACAGGACATTGTCTTAATAATGAGCCCTTATATGAAATAGGGATTGAAAATGACCCAGTGTGCGAATGTGGGCAGGTTGAAAATTTGAATCACATCTTTTTTGAATGCCCGATTAACATGATTCCTGGTTTTGATCTTTATGAGAATATTACAAGAGAGGGAATTACTCCGCCTTTGGAAATTTTGACAGTTTTGTCTCATTTAAATGCGAATATAATTAAACAAATGAATAAATTCCTTAAATATAATGAAATTACACTTTGACATATGTTGCTCACCTATCAGATATTTTCTTTTTCTGCGGCTAGCTGAATGATAATTGGGTAAGGCCTAACACAATACCCATCCCCATCCATCCGAGGCAACTCCCATTTTGAAATGTCCTAGATCTCCCGTTGCCCGAGATCGAGAAGAGTTATAAATCCTTTGTTGTGTTGTTGAACTAATTTTCTAGCTCACTGAAGTGCCGAGAAGAAAAGAAAAGAGAAGAAAAACCAAACTATAAAAACGACTAGCTCACAGCACTTTTGAAAGAATAGTCAGTGTTTGGGATATGACTTAGAGTCAGACCCACCCCAAACACACCCTGAATGTGCTGGCAAATTGTCCTGGAAAGGAACAGAAGCCAATAATCCATTTAAGACAAGACAAGACACTACCTTCGTTACGAGATAAAAGGAACTGAATATTTTCTTCATTGGAAGCATCAAATAGCAAATAGTTCTTAATATTATATAATGTCTAGCAATATCGCAAATAGCGAGGGTAAAGGTAAGCAGCCAATACCAGAGACCTGGAAAAGTTCCCACACATACAATATAGTTAAAGAAGAAAATCAGTTTGATCAACTTGATGCATCTTGGATTAAAGAAAAAAATGATCAGTATCTTAACGAGTAAGTAGGCTTAATTATTTTTCAAAAGGCTAAGTTACTTGGTCATTCCATGATTTGCTTTTGAAGGAGTGGATGATTTAGATGACAGGTAAAAAGTAATAATTGTGCTTTGTTAATAATTACAATGAAATTATTAAAACATTTTAAATTAGGATAATATTTCTAGGGGATCTTCAGGTAAACCTAATGGTGGTTTAGATGAACATGCTACCACTAATAAAGAAATCAAAACGGACCCGGATTTGTAAGTAACTATGATTTTAATAATTCTTATGATTGTACCAATAATTTAGGTCAATTTAAATTGTATTATCTTGTTAAAAAGGTCATTTAATAGTCCAAGTGTTGACGATGGCTTGTAAGCAGGTATTTCCAATAAACTTAAGCACATTACCTATTACCGTACTTCCACAATACATCTAAACACGGTATGTCAGCCTTTCTAAAAATTACAGCGTGACATCAAATGTGTTGCAGATTTTCCCTGTATTTAACATATAAATTCCGCACGTGACGTAGATACAAACTGTTATTTTTCAGAAAGCTGACATACCGTGTTTAGGTGTATTGTGCGTACTTCCACATTTTAGAACTAACTGATGTGACACATAACATATGTCATGACCAGTATTGTATTTGTATTTGTACACGTGAGTGGGTCCAAATAGGACCCTCCACTGCGACCCTTGGTCTATTGTGGCTCACATCTGTGTTTCCACTATGCTAGAGGCTCGATCCTTTTCAAGAAATCGAACAGCTTTCTGGGGTGGATAGTTTTCAAATCTGCAAGTGTGATTTGAGTATTTCCAAAGACTGTTTGTCTGGTTCTTTCCATTGCTGGACAGTGGCATATAACATGCTCCATTGTTTCTTCGTCCTCCAAGCACAAGCGGCATTCCGTTTCTTCGGAGAGCCCTATTTTGTTCATGTGGCTTCTTAGCCGACAGTGGCAAGTGTACATGCCAACTACAGCCTGTACCTGCTGCCGGCCAAGTTGAAGAAGCTGTCCGGTTCTCACTCCTGATGGCAGATTCACCGCCAACTTTGAATGAGTTAGGCCTGGTAACTCTCTCCAATTATCTACAAATTGATTTTGTGTCCACCTGGAGAGGGCTTCTTTAGCTGTGTTATAAGCTATTCCCAGTACTGGTTCTGGTCCTATGAAGGCCGTTGCGGCCGCCTGCTTCGCAAGAGCATCAGCTTTTTCGTTTCCTTCATATCCCGTATGTCCAGGTATCCAGATCAATGTAAGTTTGTTCTCTCTCCCTAGTTTGATGAGTAGTTCCTGGCAGTTCCATACTGTCTTGGATGAACAACGGCTAGAATCAAGAGCTTTTAGAGCTGCTTGACTGTCCGAGAAAATTTTGATTGACTTGCCTTTCCAGTTTCTATCGATGAGCCACTGTGCAGTCATATCAATGGCCTTAACTTCAGCCTGAAAAATGGTTGCATGTTTGCCTAGGGAACATTTAAGCTCAACCTTACCATTTTTATTCCATGCAGCAGCTCCCGTACCATCATTGGTCTTGGAGCCGTCAGTGAACCAACTATTCTCTGTTCTTCTCAGATTGTCAGAGTCCTTCGCCCATTCGTTCCTCTCTGGTAGGAGGACGTCATAGGCATGGTAATAGGTGGTTTTGGTAGGCATAACATCTGATGGTAGACCCAACACACTGTCGTACTCATTGGCATTTCCCAGCCTGTTGGGCACCATGATGATCGCCTGCGGATTGTTGATCACCGCCTGTGTCAATCTATACGTCGCCCATCTAGCCTCCTTCTCCAGTACTATTTGAAGAGGTGGCAGATTTAGAAGACACTCAAGCGCTGCCGTGGGTGTAGAGCCGAAAGCGGCACTAATTGCCAGACACGCTTGTCTTTGTAAGGTAGATAATTTGATTCTCGCGGAGCTTTGTAAGCTCTTAGAGTACCAAGCTACTGCCCCCATATGTTATCATTGGTCTTATGACCGCGATATAGAGCCAGTGCATTTGTTTGGGATGTATGCCCCATGTTTTGCCGCAAATGCGTCTGCAGGTCCATAATGACAGTTTCGCCTTTGCGGCAATTTTATCCAGATGCGCATTCCAGTTAAGTGTTTTATCCAAGGTAATTCCCAGATACCTAACTGTATTCGCAAATGGGATAGTTTCTCCTTTGAGTGAAGGTGGTCTTAGGTCTTCCAGCCTTTTCTTCCTTGTGAATGGTACTATAACTGTTTTGTGCGGGTTCACAGATAGTTGCTCCCTTTCACACCAGTCATAGACCACGGTCAGCACCTCTTGCAGATCCTCTGAAATAGTTCTTTGCAAGTTGCTTCTTATCAGTATTACTAGATCATCCGCATATGCCTGCACCTCCACATCCCACAGCGAGAGGACCGCCAGCAGACCATCCATCAGGAGAGACCACAGAAGGGGCGACAAAACCCCGCCCTGCGGACACCCCCTAACAGCCCTGAATCTGTAGCTCTCCCCCTGTAGGGTTGTTGTGCCCACTCTGCAGCTTAACATACTTCCGATCCAGTTCCTTATTTGTGGTTCAACCCCTCTTTCAGCTAATGCTGTGTATAAGGAGTTTGGTAATGCATTATTGAATGCTCCTTCGATGTCTAAGAACACACCCATCGCGATAGTCTTGCTTTCTAACGCTTGTGTTATGTTCCCGACAAGGTTGTTTAGTGCTAGTTCTGTAGATTTGCCGGTCTGATACGCATATTGGTGAGCATTCAGTGGATACTCACCAAGTGCACCCGTTCTGATGTGCACGTCGAGTATCTTTTCCATGCATTTCAACAGAAAGGAGGTCAGACTTATAGGTCTCCATGAGTTAGGTGTTGATTCCCTACGTCCCATTTTTGGGATATACACCACTCTGAATTTAGTCCAGCTGCTAAGTATATAATTACTCGCTAGGCTGGCTCTAAAAAGTTTGATTAAGAACGGTGTTAATACTTCCAGACCGTTCTGCAGCAGTGCTGGAAATATTCCGTCCTCACCAGGTGATTTAAAAGGCTGAAACGATAAAATAGCACTTTTAATTGTTGATGCATTAATGATGTTCTTGGGGACAATCCAATCACCCGCTTTTGGCCGAATTGATCGGTCCCAAACAGGCTCCTCCTCATCATTATGCAAAATCCGACATCCCGGGAAATGAGTCCTAGCCAGAAGCTCCAACGTCTCCATGCCAGATTCCGTAAAGGATCCGTCAGGTCGTTTTAGCGATTCTAACTCCTGAACGGGTTCTCTAGAGAGGATTCTATGGATCCTTGCACTGCCAGGTGCATCTGTTATGCCCTGGCAGAAGGTTTCCCATGAATTCCTTTTTGCCTCTCTGATGGCTTTGTTGTAGTTCGTTAGAGCAGTTTTGTATTGATCCCATGTGCCGGTCTCTTTAGCTCTATTAAAGAGTTTACGAACCTCCTTCCTTTGTTTGTCAAGGGAGTTGTTCCACCAAGTGGTTCCTCTGTTGTCCCTTTTAGTCTTGACTGGACAGTTTTCATGATAAGCCATATTTATGGCTGTCCTCAGTTGCTCTGAGGCCAGCTCAATCTCATCACGATTTGATATCTTTGCAATAGAGGTCCGCATCTGCTCCTGAAGGGTAAGACTAAAACCAGCCCAATCAGTGCACTTAGGATCCCTGTATTCAAAGATGGGTCTTTCCCCTGTTTTCAGATTGAAGTATTGGCAGTGTACAACACTCGAACAAGGAGCAGAAGAAGAGGTGTATAATGTGATGTAAATTTTATTGAAGTTCAGTTTGATTCCTATGTGATACTGTTATATCTGACCCTGAAGCGATGGTCTCTATATTTTCTCTGTCTGGTGGAACTAAGCATTGAAGTTGTAGATATTAGAATAAGTAGTTTCTCTAATTTTAACATATTCAGAAGCCTAGCAATAAATTAGAGCTGGTCTAATATTTCTAATTGTTATGATCCTCTCCTCAGTCATGATTCAATGAAGCGATAATCAGAATTTTTAATGATAGTTTCCCTGTACACAAAATAAAGCAAAGAAAAACAAAACCATGGATAACATCTGGAATTAAAGTCTCTGCAACCAACCTTCGTTGTTTGCATTCAATTAGAAAATTTACTACTGACACTAGTTTTCATTACTATTTTTATAAATATCGAACTATTTATCGTCAAATAGTTAAATGCGCAAAGCAAAGGAATTATAGTGAAAGATTAGATAATGCCCAAAACAAACCTAGAGAATAGTGGTCCATTGTGAACGCACTCAGCGGGAACATTTTAGTAATTCTATTGACCCTAATATGCTTGATTTGTATTATTGCTCTGTAGCAGAGAAATTAACGCCCGTTCGCAGCTCTCAAGATCTACTTTGCATATCTGTATCAGACTTCTTTTAACAGGCACTTACACTTATTTGGAAAATAATGTTTATTGTGGTTTTAGACATTGACTCTGCTTTGCAAAGACTTTTTTTTGTATACTTGCATGCAATTGAAGAGCTTTGTTAACAAGATTTATCTTACTAACAATAAAGCATAATTGACTTTGACTTTGACTTTGACACAATAAAAAAAAAGTAATAAAAGTTAAAACCTCTTCAGGTATTGAAGGAATCAATCTGAGGGTATTCGAGAGCATACTGGATCATGGTCTAAATGTCTTATGAGGTGCAATAAATTCGTCTTTCGACAGCGGGATTTTTCCTTGCTGCCTGAAAACTGCCACTGTTATTCCTATGTTTAAGGGCGGTGAGTTGGACAGCCCGGCCAACTTTCGTCCGATCTCTTTACTTCCAACCCTATCCAAGATTATTGAAAGACTTGTTAAGGATAGAATTCTTCACTTTATTAACCTTCATAACATCTTGGTTGGATGCCAGTTCAATTTTCAATGTCGGAAAGGTATTGTGGATGCAATGTTTCATCTTTTGGATCATCTTTATCTGGGACTGAATGAGGAGGAGTTTGAAGAATTGGGGTTTTGTGACTTCTCTAAGGCGTTCGATTGTGTTAATCACGCGATATTCCTGCTATGTATGAAGGGGTGTGGTGCTGGAGTGGTTTACCTCTCTGGTAGGAAGCAGCTAGTAAAAAGTCAAAATGGCATATCTAATATTCTTACAATTAAGCATGGAGTCCAGCAGAGCTCTGTTCTGGGCCCCTTGCTCTTCTCTTATATATCAATGACCTAGCTGCACTCAAAACACAGGGCAGGTTTACTCTGTTTGCTGATGACACCTCAATTCTGTGATTCAGCAGAAATGCTGATGTTCTGATCCACACTGTGTCTCATGATTTGGG